>VZTA01021935.1:2189-23568 GCA_013398855.1 Mohoua ochrocephala
TGCGCACAGCGGGGATGCTGGGCACAGCTGGGATGTTGGGCTAGCTGGGATGTTGGGCACAGCTGGGATGTTGGGCACAGCTGGAATGCTGGGCACAGCTGGGATGTTGGGCACAGCTGGAATGCTGGGCTATCTGGGATGTTGGACACAGCTGGGATGTTGGACACAGCTGGGATGCTGGGCACAGCTGGAATTTTGGGCACAGCTGGACACAGGGGAGCTCCCACAGCGAGGGTGACACAGGAATCAGGCCCGGCTGCCCCGGCCGAGTGTCCAGAGAAACCCGGGCAGGGGCTGGCAGCGGCTCACTCCCTGTCCCTGCTGCTCCCTGCCCCTTCCCCGCAGCAGCAGCAGCCCCGGGATGCTGTTTACCAGGAACCATAGCAACTTCCAAGGCCATTAGCTGCAATCACAGCCGGCTCCAGCACCTGACTGAAGGCTTGGATGTGTGATATTTAGTCTGACCTATAAAAATATCTCTGGAGCAACCTGCGTGCATAAGTGTCACATCAAATGCTTGTCATACAAGGGATGTGACACCGGGCACCTGATGGAGCATCACCACAGCTGAAGGGGGATCTGCCCCTTTAAAAGGTTCCTAATACTCTGCTCAGACACTACAAAACTCAGCTGGTGACAGTGGCCAGGCAGCGTGTGACAAACAGGTCCCTTCTCTTCCCTACTACCAGCCCAATATCCTCACTTACCATTTTCAGTTCTTTTATTAAAGATGTGTGTTATTGCAGTGCTGACCCAGGACTCCCCTTAAATGCCACCACACACGGCAAAATGCCACCCTGGGGAAGCCTGGGCATGAGGAGCTGTGGAATGGGTCACGGTTGGAGCTGGGGACAGCTCCAAAGCCCAGCAAAGCCCCGGCTCTGGGGGGCTGGGGCAGGACTGGGGAGGCAGCACCACCCTCTGCCCCAGCCAGGCACGGGGGAGATGCTGCTGCTCCTCCAGGGGACACCCCAAACTCTGAGCTGGCCCTCAGCCAGCACCTGAGAGCACTCAGCTGCTCTCCCCAGCTGCTGGAAACACCTCCTGACGGGGATGTGGCATCTGCTGGTGCAGGACTCAGCCTAAGGCGAGTTCTCCTGGTGAAGGAGTGATGCAGGAGTGCTGGTGCTCTCCAAACCAGCCTTTCATGTTCCAAAGGTGCTTTCCAACACCTCCCTGGCAGAGCAGCTGCAAACACCTCCCTCACACCGCCTGCAAAGTCTCCCAGACAATGCTCAATTCGCTTCTTTTTTACCACAGAGACAGGGTTTGGAACCAGTGGTGGAGTCCTCACCCCTGGAGGTGTCCAAGGAACACCAGGACGTGGCTCTCGGTGCTCTGGGCTGGGGGCAAGGTGGGGATCGGGCACAGCTGGGACTCCATGGGCTGGGAGGGCTTTTCCAGCCCCAGTGACCCTGGGATTCTCTTTCCAGATGAAGCAAAACTGCAGAACCTGTCTTAGCAGGATAACATGGCCTGGATCCCTCTCTGAGGAACGGCCTGGCCACTTCTGACCCCAAACCCAGCAATCTCTAAACTCTCCTGAGAGAATTGAGAGAAATGCCACATTAACTGGGACTGGGTGAATTCCGTCCCTCGAGCTCCCTTGGAAGAACGAGCCATTGTGACACAGCCACGCTTAAACTCCTTCCATTGCCTTCATATTTCTTAAAAAAATTCTTGTTGTGGATGGTCAATAACCACAGGAAGGGTGTTTTGAGGCTGTTCTGTCTCTTACTGGGAAATGGGGCCTCACAAAGGGCGTTGAATCCAAAATGTCCTTCTAGGATAAGTACAAACATCACTCTATGCTTCTGTATTGAATCTAAAATATGACACACACACAAATTTCAACAAATTATTCATTAAAGAAAAAATTAAAAAGAGGAAGTTTTGAAGGCTAAAGAAAACCAGTCTAAGATTTCATCTAAATCTCAGACATTTCACTCAGCTCCCCTGAAAAACCCTGCCTCTGTCAGGCATTTCACCTCTGCAGCATCTGACCTTTCTTTGTAGTATGTAGATTTTAAAATTAATTCATATTCATCCTCCACGTGGTTTTGTGGGGCTTTTCTCTCCAAAGCAGGATATTTATTGTCACAACAACATTACAGGGCACTAATTAATGTGGTACTTTTAGAATTGGTGCTCGGGGACTCGAACAGAAAGTACCAGCAGAGTGTGAAATCCTGCCTTGGGCACTCCTTGATACGGGAACAACTTGGAGAATGTATATTCATTAACTTGCAGCTTCCTCAGGAATTACCCAGAGCCACAGAAAGACCAAGCTGGAGCTGTTACTCCCAGAAATATGGCTTTAAGCAAGAATTTGCTTGATTTTCAGCAACATTTCTGAATGCCAAGCAGTACATGAATATGATGTTCTTGCATAGAAATAGTTGTATCAGGAGAAATTACAATGGTTTCCAGGAGTCGTCGTGGCCTTAAAAAACAAAAAAAAATTTGAGAAAATAGATTAAATTATCATCTCCAGATAAAAAAATATTGGATTCCTGATGTAGGACTGGAAAAGAGAGGGGAAAGATCAGGTGTGTTCCTGTGGTGGCTGTCAGAAATCCCTGTTTGCTGGGAGAATTTCCACCTTTAGAGCTGCATCGTTCACTAACCCGAGAGCCACCCTCGTGGCATCTTAAACACCTCTCTGAGGGATGGGAAAAGCTCACAGACAAGGGAGTTTGTAGTTCTTAAAACCCACAAATCACTAAATCTAAAAGCATTTAAAACACAGAATGACTTAAGAAAGGCAAATTGGTATTAATGCAGCGTTTGCACCCAAATTCAGTTCGAGATGATCAAAGTATGATCAGCTCCGGTGACATCAACAAAGTTTAATTCATTTACTTATAAGCTGAATATACTCTGTGTTTTGATGATATTAGGAATGTTTTACATTTCCTCACATTTAATGGTTCTTCAAATCTGTCCCCTAAACACAGCAAATGATTCTTTTAAATGTGTTTGAAACCCAGGGATCTGTGTGCCTGGGCAGGTCGGGCAGCCAGGTCGGGTGAAACAACCCAGGAATTATCAAAGCTGTGTTCCACAGGTACTCAGGAATTAAAATGGGAAATTGTAGGGACGGCTCTGAGCCTGGAGACGCCATTCCCTTATTTAATGTCTATTTTTAAAAGTGCCCGAGATTTTCTCTGTAAAAAAAAATAATGAACTTTACAAAATGTCACTTTTACTAACAGAAATTATGGCTCGAATACCTGAATGTGAATATTAAATATAAAAAAAAAAAATAAAAAGAGAAAAGAAAATTTCATTTGAATAATGCTGAGGTTGTGACACGAGCTGACAAAAGCGGGGAAATGCAGAGTCACAGCTGACACTGTCCTTAATTCACACAGCTCTGGGGAAGGTCAGGAGGCCAAAAGTGTAACTCCAGTCTGGCTATCAAGTTTGAAGACTTTGATTCCCTCAATTTTGAATTTGTCTTAACACATTTTAAAGATTATTTTAATTTAATATAAAATGGTGGCCTGTGAGAGCTGGAGAGGGACTGGGGACAAGGGATGGAGGGACAGGACACAGGGAATGGCTTCCCACTGCCAGAAGGCAGGGATGGGTGGGATATTGGGAAGGAATTCCTGGCTGGGAGGGTGGGGAGGGGCTGGGCTGGAATTCCCAGAGCAGCTGTGGCTGCCCCTGGATCCCTGGCAGTGTCCAAGGCCAGGCTGGACATTGGGGCTGGGAGCAGCCTGGGACAGTGGGAGGTGTCCCTGCCCATGGCAGGGGTGGCACTGGATGGGCTTTGAGGTCCCTTCCCAGCCCAAACCAGTCTGGGATTCTGTGATTTACTGATTCACCAGGCACCTTTGCACCTGAATTCACGGGGCAGCAGAACTGCCCCCTCTAACACTCGTGTGCCTGGGGTGCACGGCTGCAGCTCAGGGCCTGGGGACAGCACTCGAGGGGCAGGAGCTCTGCAGGGCTGGAGTTAGTGATAATTAGGGAAGAACTGCTTTAACACAGGGATGGGTTTTGACTAAAAACTCCTGAGACCTGGACACGTGGAAATAGAAATGCCTCTGCAAGCAGGACAGGATCAGGCTACAATCAGCCAGGACATCTGGCCTACATTTGTGCTTCCATGCCCAAGTCGAGGGCGTTGGTGACCCAAGGGAAGGCAGAGCAGNGCTCAGCCTGTGCCTCAGGCCCTTTGCTACAGCCCAGCACAAGGGTGACACCAGGGCAGAGGATGGGCAGGGCCACACCAGGGCAGAGGANAGAGCCCTCTGCCCCAGAGCTCCATCCTGGAGCCACCTCTGCCCTGCTGTGCCAGCTGCTGCTCCCCACCTGCTTTCCACAGCTCCAGGACACACGAACCAGCACCGTGTGTGGGGGAACAGAAAGCCCAGAGCATCCATCAGGAAATCACACCAAAAACTCATCGAGTGCTCTCCAAGTGACCTGACCCACCCAGCCCAGCCTGTGCCTCAGGCCCTTCGCTGCAGCCCAGCACAGGGGCCACACCAGGGCAGAGGACGGGCAGTGCCACACCTGGGCAGTGCCACAGCAGGGCAGAGGACGGGCAGTGCCACAGCAAGGCAGAGGATGGGCAGTGCCACACCAGGGCAGAGGACGGGCAGTGCCACACCTGGGCAGTGCCACAGCAGGGCCGCGGACAGGCAGGGCAGAGGATGGGACGTGCCNGGATGGGCAGTGCCACACCAGGGCAGTGCCACAGCAGGGCAGAGGACGAGCAGGGCCACACCAGGGCAGAGGATGGGCAGTGCCACAGCAGTGCCAGGAACACCCAAACCCCAGGCTTGGATTAAAACCCCTCAGGTGTTCCCTCAGACAGGGACAGGCCACCTGCCCGTGGCAGCTGCTCAGCACGCCCCGGCGCAGTGACAGATCAATGCATTGGCGATCACCTCTGCAGGTCACTTCCCTAATGCAACGATCAATCAAATTCCCTTCCATTCTTTCAAAATTAAGCAGAAAGAAAAAGAGATTTTAGTTTTCTTTTCTTAGCTTATTTTTAACAGAGGCACTACAGAATTATGATGGTGTCCTTTTGGTAAACCAAAATGTCAGACACATATTATTCTTTTAAACATCTCCTGGCCTTTCTCTGAAAGGTTAAGGTGGTTTAAATAAATTTAGTCAAAGTAAATGACAGCTGAGGAAGAGTATTAGAAAACTATACTTATCAACAACCTCTTTTCCTTAAATTTAAACAAGTCATTTACCAAACTGCAGTTTAAGGAGATCATGACAATATATGCTGTTCCACAGCAAGATGAAAACAACTTTAAACGGTAAAGAAATGCTGGGTGGGAGAAATTGCACTCGAGTTAGTGAATGTTAATGCATGGTCTGAGCTCCCCTGGAAGTTGCAAACCATGGTTTTTAAAATAATGGGGCAGCAGCCTGGGCTTTCACCTGAGACCTTAAGTGGGAGTTGTCCTTTTCCTGCTTTCACATCCCCCTAATGACGGGAACGGAGATGGAACAGGCAGGAGAAGTGAGGATCCAGAGCTCACTGCAAGGGAGTCACTCAAACTGCCTCGGTGTTGTTTGCCACGGGAGTGCTGCTTAAAGCACTGGATTTTACATGCGTTTATCTGTTGTGAAAAGCAACTTTAAAAGCAGTTCTAACACCTATGAACATTCCAGATGCACGTGCGCAAAAACAGTCCAAGTGGGAAAGAAACCAGCCCAAACTCGCCAGCCGGGTCAGTGGCTCTCTAAGGTAACTCAGCAAGAGATTATTGACGAATTAACATGGATAATTGGGATCTTGAACTCATCGCCCAAATGAAATAATGACCAAAATACAGTGAATCTCAGAATCCCAGGATGGTTTGGGTTGGGAGGGACCTTAAAGCCCATCCCATTCCGCCCCTGCCATGGGCAGGGACACCTTCTGCTATCCCAGGCTGCTCCAAAGCCCATCCAGCCCGGCCTGGGACACTTCCAGGGGTATAAATACCACACTGAGATCATTTTTCACACATCAGTAATGCATTTTTTCCCCTTGCCATCTGCTGAGGATCAGTGAGCAGATACCTGCACCACTGAGATCCAGAGGCAGGGCCTGTTCCCTGCACTGCTGATGTTCTCTGCCTCACCTCGGCCACCTCCTTCCTCACCCCAGGAGCCAACAGGGGTCACTCCACTTCAGCGAGTTGCCATTTTCCTGCAACAAATCCCAGTCCCAACCCCACTGCACAGCCCTGAACCTGTTGCCCCCACAGACAAAGGGAAAACGGGGTCATTTATTTGGGCCCCAGTCCTGGGCTGCACCAGGACCCCTGGCAAACTGCAGGAGGAGCAGGAGCTGCCTTACACCAGGGCCTTTCTGGGCTGTTTGCTCCACACATAACTCAGGCAGGATCAAGAGAAAAAACTCTTGTGAAATCAAAAATACGCATTTTCATATTTGTGTTTTCTGATCTATGCCAAAGCAAGGACCTCCTGTCCAAGCACTTATTGTAATTTTTACTTACTTCATTCCTGTTTTAATTACCACATAATTACAAACCCCTTGCTTAAGCATTTCCCTTCAAACTTATCAGAAAAAGCAACAAAACCCAACTTTCTGCAGCTACACCCCAGCACAGCTCCACCGCAGCCGTCGCTTTCGGGACTCCGCAGCTGAAATTTTATTTTCCCTCGCCCGTAGGAAAGCGGGAATTACTCGTCCGCCGGCCCGGCACGAAGGTCTTACAAATTTGTCCCGAGTTTCCATAGAAATGCATTGATTAGAGCCTAATTCCCGTTAATGTTGTCTCCTTCCAGCACGCTCTGCTTGCTTACACCGCCGAGCCCCTTCCCTCGCAGCCGCCCTCCGCTTTTGTTCGGCTCAGTAGGTTTCCTAACTGCTGGATTTTATTGAGTTAAATCAAGCTGTCACTTCATCTGCCTGAAGGATGACTCAAATACAACACATAATAATAAAAGAAAAGTAGGATAAAATAATCTTGTCAAGCCAGAAAAACTGATTGCTTGAAGTTGTAGCCTTCAATCAATACACTAATTCCACAATTTATACCTCTTTCAATTGGAGAGGAAAGAAACCCTGATATGGTATTTCTTGGCTCACTGACCAACTTTGACCTTCTATCTATGTGAATGTGGGATTAGCAAGGGCTGCTGCTTAGTGAAATCACCTATGAAAACAGGGAAGCAAATAAGCGGCGTTTGAGGCTCAAACTAACTTTATTAATTCCAGCAGGGCGAGGGGTGTTTATTGCTCAGGCGCTCCGGGCTCGCGGGGCCTCCGGGTCGGGGTTTGGTGGTTGGAGAGGAGGGGGAGCAAAGCTTTGGGACCGTCCCCCCAAAGCCACCCACGCTGTCACCTGTCCGAGGGAAATCCCAGGGAAACCAGGCTGCGGCCGCTTGTGCTGCTCACAGCTCCCTGGCGGGAGCCAGGTGCACAAAGACAGTTTATCCAGGCAGCTTAGAAACCAGTTTCTCCAGGAATAACGGCTCATCTTGTAATTTGCTGGTTTTTCCAATGGCCAATCACCACAAACCCCTCTTTTATTTGTGAATTGTCATTAATCTGCATAGCTTTATAAAAGAACAATCAAACCGTTTGTTTAAAAAATTCGGGATGCTCTCTGGCTGTCAGGTTCCTGCTTTGCTTTCAGAATTCCTCCCCTGCAGGCACAGTCCAGGAAATAAAAATGCTTTGTTTAGCGAGGCTTTTATACTTCACCCTGCCACCTGCTCGGCTCAGGTTGTGGCAGGCTATCAAACAGGCCTGGAACGAGGAGCCTCCCTGCCCTGGGCCTCCAAAAGGGAAAGGCAAACCTGGGCAGGCTGTCGGATCAGCTGTGGCGGTGCAAGAGCCAGCCCACACTGCTTGAAATAATAAAGGTAATTAAGGCGCTGCAACAGGGCACAGCTTTCCTTTGCCTGGGAAAGGCTGGGGGTTGATAAACAGCCATTTCTGCCACTTCCAGGGATATTCCCACTTTCCAGGGCTATTCCTCGTGCCTGTTTTCAGTGATTTCAGCAATACCTGCTGACCTGTGAAATAAAAGCTGAAACGGAGCCGTGCCCAGCCCGGGATGATCTCTGAACACGGCCTGGAATAAGTCAGATCCCAAATCTGCATCACAAGTGGCAAGGAATGCTAAAGCTCCCACATTCCAGGAGCTGCTTCCTACCCCTTCTGGCCTTCCTTTGTCTCACCAGTGGGGTCAGGAACGGGGCAGTGCTGATCCCAAACAGACCAAGGAAGATGTTCTCACACAACGAGGCCCTGGCACAGGGTGCCCAGAGCAGCTGTGGCTGCCCCTGGATCCCTGGCAGTGCCCAAGGCCAGGCTGGACATTGGGGCTTGGAGCAGCCTGGGACAGTGGGAGGTGTCCCTGCCCATGGCAGAGGTGGTGCTGGATGGGCTTTGAGGTCCCTTCCTGCCCAAACCATTCCAGAATTCCCTGACTCTGGGCACCACTGGGCAGCTGGAAACTGAATGTGCTGGGTAAACCCAACCAGCAGCGAGCACGGTGACTCCAACACCTGCACATCCCCGAGTGCTCCTGCATTCCTGCAGCCCCTGGCCACGTGTGCAAGGAGCACAGCCAAGCTTTCGAGCTCCTCTTAGCAAGACACAACTTTGATTAACCTTTCCTTTACTCACAGTTTACTTTGCTCGGAGTAGAACACGCTGCTGGAGACGTTTCCTCTATTTTTTTTCCGGGGAGTGGATGGTATTTCCCCAGGCACCAGCCCAAGCAACAGAAACACCTCCATGGAATGTTAAGCAAGCCCTGGAACATGCTCCTGGTGTAGCTGCACTTCCCACCCGACTCACCCCATCCCAGGCAGCAGCTGACACCAGGCCCTGCTCTGCTCCAGGTTAACTCCAACCTGGTCCTCAGCTTCCACACCACCCCCAGCAAATTCCAGCTTCTCCCTTTAATAGGGGAACGGAGTTAATGATGCAGCGTTAATGGGAAGAAATGAGGCACACACGTGGTGTCAGGTGGTCACCTCACCCTCGGAACGTCCTGACTCAGAAACGCTGAATTATTCACACCCGCCTCTGCCGGGTGTTTATGGGCAGTTTTCACAGCAAAAAAGAGGGAAAATACCAAAGAAAAATGAAGAAAAACACAAAAAGAGGAAAGGTTTACCAAGTATCAAAATGCTCCTTCACTCAGCATAAGCCATAAATAGAAAATAAACATAAAGAAATGACCCAGGTGAGCTCTTAGAGTCCCCAGACAGTTTTCACTCCCTAATTTGGATCTACTTTATCAGGGGTATAAACACCTGCAGGAAATAAGGGTCTGCACCAAAATGCTCCCTGCTTTCCCCTCTCCTTCCTTGGCAAGGGCAGGGGAATAAAAGAAGACATTTGCAGGAGAGGAGGCACAGCCCCTGAGCCCACTGATCACATTGTCCTTGGATTTCTGCTGCGATGAGGGATGAAGCTGCATCTCATGCTGATCCTTTGAAGCTCATGGAGATGAAGGTTAAGAGGCATTTGAAGTTGTTAGTTTGTTTGTGGCCAGGGAGGGAGGTGCTCGGTGCCCTCAATCCTGCAGGCTGAGGGATGTCACCGGGACTCACCTCTTGACATTCAGTCCCATGGCAAGAACAAAGATTAGAGCCAGGGTCAGCCCGTGCCAGTCCAATTTCACTCAAAGTTTTATTGCCGACACCATTGTTCATCTGATTGTTCCCAAACACTTTCTTTTAACAGAAATGCCGAGATTTAGCCTTATTTTCAGCCATCGATTACGGCGCTGTCAGCTGAGCAAATACTGGGCTGGAAATTGCAGTGTACTTGAGGAAGTCGGGAAGAAATCTCTCAGAAATGAACAAAAATTGCTCATGGAATAAGCAAATAAGGGAGATGGGTTCTGGGGCTGAATAAACAGCTCGTGTGGTGCGTGCCCCCCCCAGCTGCCCTGGGAACCCGGGATGGGGGACTCTCTAGCGAGGAGAAACGAGCAGCTGAACACTCCAGGATACCCAGGAATCTTTTTATCTGAATACTCAGCTTCTGCTGACCAAAAATCAAAAGCAAATGCTGTTATTTGAATGGATATTAATGATCCAAACCATAGGAGTAGCACTGGTTTGAAAGACTGCCCAGCCATGGCTCGGCTGTGGCACCTCCATCGTCCCCATCCCCCTCGAAGCACCGAGGTGTCAGCTCCAAATCTGCTCCTGGCTCCCTCATACAGCTCAGGGACACCTCAAACACCTCAAACAGCTCCACAGCTCTCAGGAAACAAGACCACAGAGAGCAGCAGCAACCACACAAAAACAGCAGCGAGGTGATGCGCAAACCCAAAACACCTTAAAGGGGCACAAAATAATTCTGTTCCAGGCCTGCACCCCGATAATTTCACAGTGAGGCCTCAGACACCATCCCAGTGCAGGCCTGGTGACAAGAGCTGTCTCAGGTGCTTCCCTTTCAGCAGTGGCAGTGACAGCGCTGCTGCCCGGAGGCTGCACAAACTCTACAACAGGGACTAGGGATCCCCCAAACCCCATCATTCTCACCCCGGGGATGGAGCAGGGGAAGAGATGAGCACTAGGAGGGTGCTGAGCCCTGGAGCAGCGGTGGTCTCAGCACAGGAGCTGCCTCCCCCCGGGCAATTGTCCTGCAGGAGTCATGACAGAGGGACCCCTAAGGAGGGGTCCGAGGGCAGAGAGTGCTCCATGGATGCTGTAGGAATGCTAGGGGCAGCACGGGGAGGAGCAGGATGGTGCCAGGGGCTGCTGGTGAGGGAGCTGCAGCCCAGCACTGCCCGTGGGAGGGGGACACGGGACCCTCCTCACCGTGGGAGCCACCAGGGACACGACTGAATGGGCCCCAACAGCCCCAAAGCCAGGGCAGGGAGCCTTCAGGGATGGTCGGTGTCAGTCACACCTGGCTGGGAGCCCAAACAGCCCCAAAGGCAGGGCAGGGAGCCTTCAGGGATGGTCGGTGTCAGTCACACCTGGCTGGGAGCCCAAACCCTTGGCCGAGCTCAGTGAGCCCAGCACAGCCCCGAGGTCACTGGGCTGGACTGAGCTCGGCGCTGGACTTGTCCCAGGGCTGGAGGGAACCTCGGCTCCGTGCCCACATTGCCCTTGGGGGGTCCCTGGGACTCAGCAGCCCCTCCTCACCTCCCAGGCTGGCTCACCTGAGCTCCAGCTGATGGTTTCCTTCTCTCAGTCAAATGCTGTTCCCTCTTTTGGTGCTGGCACTCGGGATTTAAAGAGAGAGCTGGAGAGTGACAGGGACTATATACAGCAGGGCAAATATTTGTTGTATAAGATAAACACACAATTATCTAAAATGTAATCTTAATATGACTTATTAAAATAGATTACATTTTAATGTGCGCTGCAATTTGCACATTATCCAGCGCACTCTGGATGTGCAGCTTCCCCTGTGCATCTCCCCCGACAACCTGCACCGCTGCAGATACAGAGAGGCGAAAACCCCGCCGCTATCTCCCTCTAAATGGCTCCATTTGGTGTTGATAGTCAGATACAGCCCTCACCTTTATCCCAGCTTGTTTCTGACCCACTGAGTTCGTGTTAATCACCCCTGTGGGCACCAATAATTTCCCCATATGTGGAATTTGATAAGTTAGAGCACCCACTTCATTTCAAGAAGATTCCAGCTGGCTATCCAGTTATCGCTATGGACAGCTTCAAGCACTTCCATGCTGGTCCTTGTATTCTCAGCTTTATCAAGTGCTTTGCACTTTTTGTCTTTTATCTCTTAATTGAGACCTGACTGCAAGAAATGCCTATCTCTTAAAGTGTGGTGCATTAAGTATTAACTTGAACTGCTTTGGCTACTTGAGGTACAGAAAAACCTTAAGAAGCTGGGAAAAGGGTGGGAAAAAAAAAAAAATCTCCCCAAATCTCTATTTAGAAAAACTGTGTAAATGCTGCAGTGTAATAAAAAAAAAAAAAAATTCTTTTTTTTCCTTCTCTCCCTCTTCCCACAAGTAAAAGGAAAAAGAGAAAAGGAAAGTGTGTATTACAGGCAGAAATAAACTCCATCTACTTGTTTGCTTAACTGGAAATGCATTAAAATGCAAAGGGCCTGGAAAAGGAAAGTGTTAGGAGATGAATGTGTATGAATAAGAAATTGCTCACAATTAAAGGTGGTAAAGAATTCTTTTCTCGCCGAATGATCTGTTCAGTCCATTCAGTTGTCAACAGCAGCAGCCGAATCCCCTCATGGAGGAGCCGGGCGCGTGTGTGATTGCCACAGACCCCCTTTGATGGGGAATATCTGTATTTTTGGAACCACCCCTCCCAGAACGACTCCGAGCGCAGGATGTGGAGTCTGGCAGAGCCAGGACAGCGTGGAAGATGCAGGTTCTCCCTTGCTGCTCCACTCTGCCCTTACTCCTTCCCCACAGACGTGCTCTGCATTCAGCAACAGCCCCCAGAGCAGAAGCCTTCCACTCCCTGCTGGCGTCTGAAGCCCAAAACCTCATCTGGGCTTGTGTTTTCCATCATTTTCCTGGGAAAAGCTGGTCTCAAGCTGCCTGAAGAACCTCTCCCCATGTCCCTGGCAGGAGGGGGCAGCCAGGTGGGGCTCGGCCTCTTCTCCCAAGGAACAGGACCAGAGGAAACAGCCTCGAGCTGTGCTGAGGGAGGCCCGGGTTGGATATCAGGGAAGATTTCATCCCTGAAGGAGTGGGTGGTTAAGCACTGGCACGGGCTGCCCAGGGCAGTGCTGGAGTCACCATCCCTGGAAACGTTGGGAAAAGGAGTGGCCGTGGTGTTTCCCAGCGTGGTTTAGTGGGCGTGGGGGGATTCAGCTGAAGGCTGGGCCTGATGACCCTGGAGGTCTCTTCCAGCCTCAGAGATCCTGTGATTCTCCAAACTGGACATCTGAGCTCAGAATATGTTTGAAGACATTGGCACAAATCTCCTTGTGCAGCGATTTTATCCTCTGTAAAATGGGGTAAAAACATTCCAGTGTCAGCGTAAAACCTTTGGACCAACGCAGGCCCCAAACCGGGCTGCCCTGGCAAAAAACCTGGGATCCCCTGAGATGTTCTTGAATGATCTCTTCCCTTTTTAACCCAAAACTAAACAAGGCATGAACTGCTTTTTCCAGCCCAAACCCAGTTTCTCAGGAGGACCAGGCACTATCTTTTTTGCCAATGAATTTGCAGCATGGAAAAGCGGAGGAAAAGCAGGAAAATCTGCCCTTCCCAGGAGCCCCCTGACTCCTGGAGCTCTGCCCTCGCCACTGCAGGGGTCACTCGGAGCTGGTGGGACAGTGCACTGGACGTGGAGCGGTGTTGTTTCTCTGAATATTAACATGAAATAACAATAAACCAACACTTCAAAGGCTCTTTGCCCGCTCACAGAGCTCAGGCGAGGTCAGGTCTCACTGTAGCCCCAAGTGTGTCCCCACTCCTGCAGCTGCAGGTGTATTCTTCCACTGATTTATAGAGACACCGGTTTGCTGCCCCCAGAAAAGCCACAAGCGAGGCAGACGAGATCAGGACTGTGTGGGGCAGATTGGGAGAAGGAAATATTGATAAGCCAAAAGTCATTTTTCCTTCCAAAGACAAAGGCAGCAGCAATAATCCCACAGTGAGCGAGAGGATTCTCACCTTCCTGTCTGGAGGATGTTACTGAAATCGGGAAAGGAAAGCAAAGGCCCTGAAAATGAAGGTAAAATTGCACAGAAGAGCACTTCAAAAGGGTTAGATGAAGGTACCTGTGGTTCTTGAGGGGCAGAAGGGCCACTCACAGAGTGGGAAATAAAGACAGGAGGATATTTTGGCCAGTCAGGAGTAAAACTGGAACAGAACCAAAGCACCGAAGAAGCACAGGGTGGAAAAGGAATGTAAAGGGAATTTTTTTATGTGGCTGACACTGAATAACTGAAATCAAATTCCTTATGCAACAGAAATAGAAGGCAACAGAAGTACCATCAGAAAAGATAGAATTCACCTGCAAGAAGTCAAACTCGGGAGCTTTGCCATGGCATCAGATATTTAACAGCATCCCCAGATATCTGAAGGGTTTTTACTAATTACAAATTCCCACTTATATCAGAGGTCTACAACAAAGAAAAAACTGTGAAGAACCGGTGATCTGTTATTCTTTTCTTGCCAGTTCACGACATTTTTGGGTTAGTTTTGAGGAGGCTCTAAACTCAATACACAAAGGGAGTTGGCTGCCACAAACCTGTACAAATCCCTTCAGTGAGTGAATCAGTGCCACAAACCTGTACAGACACCCTCAGTGAGGGAATCAGTGCCACAGACCTGTACAGACACCCTCAGTGAGGGAGGGAATCAGTGCCACAGACCTGTACAGACACCCTCAGTGAGGGAATGAGTGCCACAGACCTGCACAGACACCCTCAGTGAGGGAATCAGTGCCACAGACCTGTACAAATCCCTTCAGTGAGGGAATCAGTGCCACAGACCTGTACAGACACCCTCAGAGAGGGAGGGAATCAGTGCCACAGACCTGTACAGACACCCTCAGTGAGGGAGGGAATCAGTGCCACAGACCTGTACAGACACCCTCAGTGAGGGAATCAGTGCCACAAACCTGTACAGACACCCTCAGAGAAGGAATCAGTGCCACAAACTTGTACAAGTCCCTTCAGTGAGGGAATCAGTGCCACAAACCCATACAAACACCCTCAGCGAATCAGTGCCACAAACCCATGCAAACACCCTCAGTGAATCAGTGCCACAAACTTGTACAAGTCCCTTCAGTGAGGGAATCAGTGCCACAGACCCATGCACACACCCTCAGCGAATCAGTGCCACAAACTTGTACAAGTCCCTTCAGGAGTCCCTGCATGGCCGCAGGGACCAAAGGGCCGTATTTGTAGAGCCAAGCTGATAGCTAAGATACATTTACAAAATGTAAATCCTGCCGTCAGATAACTCCCCCCAGCACACAGAAGAACAGGAGCACACCCAATTCCAGGGATTTCACCCCCCCTCCCCATCTCAGCTCCCTCAGCAGGCTGGGCTCAGCCCTCCACCCCCACAGAAATGTCTCTGCATTTGGCACACGTTCCCGCAGCCCCCAGGCACCGTATTCCCCGAGCCCCCCGCGCCGTTTGACTGCGGAGACGCCTGTGTTATTGTCAGATTCAAGAGTTAAATATTCCAGGAGGAATTTGTTCCTGCACGGTGATACATAATGCCTGAAAACCCCCTGCACCAATATTGCTCTCAAATTGGCAGCAAGTGAACAAGGGACATGAAGGATGCTTCAGCACAGTAACCTATCCTTCCTTCTCTCCCGGGAGCCACTTGGCCAGCTTTCATCCTCATAATTATAATAAATTTGACATTTCATAGATAATATTGATTTCTGTATTTTAGCATTTCACCATAGGTGACAGTCTAGCGTCAAGAATGAAATTTCTATTGATCTCCAGCGCATTAATCTCTCATGTGTATGTGATCATTTTTATAAGACCTTTTACTGCACATAAATCAATATTTCATATTTCCAGCTATGCCAGAGGAGATGTCATATTTGTAAACTGTGAGTTGACACCTGCAATTCCTTCCTGTTCAGCTTCAACTGTTCAGTAACAGTCGATTCAGGGTTGGGAAAGGATCAAGCTCCAGAAACAAGCGAGATGAAAAAGAGGGATGTAGAATACAGTAATTAGCTTAATGAACAAAGCAGCGGAGTAAGTGAAATAAAGCTGTGTTTCTTCTGCTTACACTTGCCTCATGAATACAAACATCTTTAGGGAGGTTTGCTAAGCGACTGATAACGCATTTTAATACGTTTAGAGCGCATTATAGTATAAATGTATTAAGGAAATAGAAGCAGTTAGGAAATTAGGCAAACTCCTAAATTAACTGCCTTGCTTGATACACCCTTATACCCCTCTGAAATTATCCCTCTTACACGCAGCATTGCCAGCTATTTTAACTTGGAGATGGTACAAGAACTATTTAGTCACCATTTAAACCACTATGAATAACTCTGTAATTTAGCAAACAATAATTAGAGTAATGAAATTCTCCTCTTTGAGCTGAAATATGAACTTCCCACAGACAGCAAGTGGTACCAGGAGAAGAAAAAGAGTAAATCACAACGAGACCTGGATCTCCTCTTTGTAGAGGTTTAAATGAGTCAGTTCAAAATCACATGAATAAAACATCTTTAAATAATATAGAATCCATAGCTAAATAAATAAAACTGTCCAGCCGCTTTGGGATTTGCTAAATTAGTTAAATGAGCAATTACAGTGTGATGTCCAGTGGCCTCAAACCCCCTTACAGCATTCAGCACTTTAAATGATTTGCTGTATTAGCAGTGACCTCCTCTAGTTTGGACAGTTTAATAGTTTGGGATAGCAGCGGATAATCTGCGATTTGACAAACAGAGTCACTTA
Source organism: Mohoua ochrocephala (assembly GCA_013398855.1). NCBI lineage: Eukaryota > Metazoa > Chordata > Aves > Passeriformes > Acanthizidae > Mohoua > Mohoua ochrocephala. Next base: position 18,544 of record VZTA01021935.1, read on the forward strand.
AAGCCACATCCATAATCCATATGCAGACACAGGCCCTGACAAAAGCTCCGTGCCAGTTCAGCGCCGGGCGTGTGGGTAAATCCACAGCTGGGAGCTCCCTGAGCCGGTCTGGAGCAGCCCTTCCCTCGCTCGCTGTGGAATTACGGGGCACTGCCAGGGAACGCAGCCAGGATCCAGCCCGGAGCAGAGCAGCGCTCCCACCTGCTCCGCCAGCGCTGCCCAAACGGCCCCGCCATGAGCACCACCACCACCACCACCACCAATATTTTCACAGCCACGCTCGGGTGAGGGGCCCGTTGTAGGGAGCTCCTCAGGCCTCCTGCCCGGCTGGTTTTGAAGCTCCCGTTCTACACCAGTTTCCTGTAAGCGCTACTGACACACTATTATTTCAAATTACACGCCTGCTCGTGGCACGGAAACGCTGCTCTCGCTTCGGCCTAAAGGCCAGTCCTTTCTGTGCATCTCCAAACGTGCCCGTGCCCATGCAGTGTGTCACCACGTGCCCGTGCCCATGCAGTGTGTCACCATGTGCCCGCATTAACACGGTGACAGACACCTCATCGAAGTGGGACTGACCACCCCGTGAGTGACGAGCCCCCCCGAAGCTGTGTCAGGTGGTGACAGCAGGGGCAGGATCAGGATCAGAAAAGCATCAGGGCAGAGCGGGCAGTGTCAGGGCGAGGGAGGTGCAGGGTGAAAGGTGTCCCCACACATGGCTCAGCGTGCCCCATGTCAGAGGAGCCTGCTGAGAGCCTTCCCTGCTGTCAGCCCCCGTTTGTTGGGCAGGGAGTTGATGCCAAGCGTCCGCAGCCCCGTGTGAGGCAGCAGCGCGGCGAGGCCGCGTCGCTCGCTGGGGCTGGGCCGGCGCCGTGCTCCTCAAGGCCAGCAGCCTGCGGCTGGGCACAGGGATTTTCCTCAGGAAAAACACCGAGATAGGAAACACAGCTCAGCAGGAGCCACTCCACAGGTGGTGTGCACAACCAAGGGAATGGGCTGCCCAGGCGAGCTGGGGACTCCCCATCCCGGGAAGTGCCCAAGGCCAGCTTGGACGGGGCTTGGAGCAGCCTGGGACAGTGGGAGGTGTTCCTGCCCATGGAAGGGGGTGGTGCTGGATGGGCTTTGAGGTCCCTTCCCACCCAAACCATTCCACGATCTCACGAAGAGCCATCCTCTCCGTCCAGCAGCCGGTGCCTCCCATTTATCCGGAGGTGGCACAGCAGCCGTGGTGGGTTCCGTACCTGTGGAGGGCACAGCAGCTCCCACCCAGCCACACCTGCACATCTCGAACCTGCAGACGTGGACAAGCCACTCACAGCACCCCTGTGATGGAATGAAGTGAACTCTCAAGCGTGAGAGCGAGCGCTCAAACAAAGTTTCTTGGCTCTGCCCTTTGATACTCCACAGTAACTCAGTGCCTACTCAAACCGTCTCTGCTGGGGGAGTAATATTTACTCATTCTGTTGTTCTCGCCAGTGCTGTCATAGACCAAGTGCAATCTGCTGAAAAAAAATAGTAATTTTTACCTGAAAAATATTTATTTCTGGTCAGAACTTGTGTCATGTCAGCTGCACCTGCTTGGGGTGGCAACCCCTGCTCCCGGAGAACCCTACGGGAGTTTCACAGGAGCTCCGTGCAGGAACTGCTCTCGGAATGAGATTATCCCTGTGGTGTCAACACAGGCTGTTATTAACACATTAGGTGAGAAAAAACGTTTTGTGTTATTAAATTAGTGAGGACATAATTCACATTGGGTTGGACTTTGCCTCATCATTTATGAACAGTAAATACTCCAGTATCCCCAGAGCTGAATTAACTCAGCATTCCTCAGCACAAGGGGCACAAGAGCCCCTCTTTCAGATCCCCATCACCAGAGTGACCAGATTTTGGACAAGGGACAGATTTCCAAGCCAAGTTTAGACTCACCACGAATAAATGCAGTGTTACACGATGATTTTCCAAGGATCCCACACCGGTCATTGGCTCTATCCAGGTTCAATCCAACCCAAAATATTCTGGGACTCCTTTATGAACTTTTCCTCATTTTGCTTTAGGTTGGAAGGGGCTCGGAGCACCCTGGGACAGTAGGAGGTATCCCTGCCCATGGCAGGGGTGGAACGGGATGGGCTTTGAGGTCCCTCCCAGCCCAAACCAGGGTGGGATTCCATGGATCTATAAAACCTCGTCACATCCTCTCCCATTCGGGCACAGCCCACAAACATCACCACAAAGCCGGGACAAAGCCTTGTCCAGCCCGTGGGGATCACCCCTGGGAACGCAGTCACGTTCCACTGACGGGGGTGTTTAGGTGAATAGCATGAAATTCCTCTGTGCTTGCTGCAGCCATTCATCCTTTGGGGATTTCGAGCTGTCTCCCATCCCTTTGGAGCTGAAACCTCCCAACCAGCATTGCTCGGTGTCTATGGGGTACCTCCCAAGCTGAGCTCTCCTGCTGAACCCCCCGTGCCTGTGAACACAGGGAACTCTGTGCTGTGGGAGCAATGTCCCACAGAAAGGCTGAGCCCCAGGGGACATGGGTGGGGCGAGCAGATCTTCCCACCCAGAACAGGTCCCCTGAAGCCACCGAGGTGCTGCTGGAACCTTCCCAGGGGAAAAAGCCTTCCCAGGAACAGACCTGTGGGTTTAAAAATCAGTTTTGATGTGACCTAATGGCTTTTACTGCTTTGAAAAGAACATGAAAGAGTGACAGCAATATTGAATTTTTAAAATCCTGCTCTGTCCACCCGCAGAGCTTTTCTGGCATTCTTTAATAAGGACTTTTACCATGTCATTATACATTTTAATTACACTGTTAAATGTCACAATCACACATGCTAATGACATCATTATACCTATTTACACCAATTATGTCATTTGATGCAATTACAGTAATTCTGCCAATACACACAAATCAATAAAAAGGTTTTGTTTGCATTTTTAAATGAGCAATCACAAAAGAATAAATCCACTTTCTAAGAAAAGCAGGGCGAGGACTCAAATACTGAAACTACAGAAGTGACGTTTGAGGCCTGGTTCCCATTCCCACGACCACAAACAGCCAAAAACTTCCATACCCAGAAGGTGACACAACCATCCTGGTGTCACCTGGAGATGCTCCCAGCAGTGATTTTACGCTTTCTCCCAGGTCATCCTGGGAGTGATGAGTGACAGAATTCCACAGCACCCACATTTGATCTTTAAACTCATGGATCTTTTCTCCAAACTCCCACAAGTCAAGTTTCACAGGAGGGATAATTGTAGAGTCATGGGATGGTTTGGAAGGGACGTTGAAGCTCATCCCGTGCCACCTCCTGCCATGGACAGGGACATTTCCACTATCCCAGGCTGCTCCAAGCCCTTCTGACCCTTCCTGGAGCCCTTCCAGCCTCTTTCCCTGGCCAGATCAGCACAGGGCTCACCTGAAGGCTGACATTGCATCCTGCACAGAGCTGGGCATCATGGAACAGAGGTTTTGATCCTTCCAAAACTCACCTGAAGGCTGACGTTGCATCCTGCACAGAGCTGGGCATCATGGAATGGAGGTTTTGATCCTTCCAAAACTCACCTGAAGGCTGACGTTGCATCCTGCACAGAGCTGGGCATCATGGAACGGAGGTTTTGATCCTTCCAAAACTCAGCTGCAGGAGCCAAGGTGCTGTGCTCATTAACAGGCTACAGCACGAACTGGGAGCTTACAGCAAACAGCTCCAATAGAGTTTGCCAGGGTTTAAAACTTCAATTCTGTACAGAGACTCATATCTTAAAAAAGGAAATCCAGTTGGAGAGCATCTGTTAGTGCAGAACACACTCAGAGAACCAGCTCTGCCCCCTTTGCCCATTTCGGTGCCCAGTACCCACATTTTCCTGGCACAAGGGTGTGATATCGGCCAGGTGAGGCCCCAGCCCCTCACACAGGCACAGTTATCAGCTGGGCTGGGAGCAGCCACCAGCACTGGCGCTCCCCTGGCTCACACAAACCCAGCTTCCTCAGGAACGGGCAGTGTCGAGCTCAGAGCACGCCTGAGCTGAGGCTGGCCCGGGCCCTGAGAGCAGCACAGCCTTGAGAACCCAGCTCAGGCCAGAGCAGCAGTGCAAACTGTATTTAAAAAAAAATCTATTGAATGAATTTTATTCAATAAATGTTATTAAACAGATTTTATTAAATAAATTTTCTTTAAAGGAATTCTTTCTACACCTGCCTACAGCCTCCAAAACACACTTTAAGCTGTGTGTAAATGAAGCCCATAAATTCCAGGTCTTCCCCCAAAAGAGAGGGTTCTCTTTTCCTGAAGCATTGCTGGCAGCCTACACAAGTATTCATCAGGCTCGTTGTCCAAGGCTGCTCTTTCCTCTCTCTCTACTACTGAAAAAAAGATATATTATTAAGAGATTTCATTTTTTTCTTAGTATTTAACATGATCAGTTTCTGTGTCTGGATGGTTTGAAATATGTTCTCCATTGGACAGATAAGTCTTGGGCAAATGACTGACCTTTTGAAATAATATTTATAATTTTAGAAATGTAAAACTTAACATTCTTTAGTAATCCAATATTAAAATACATTTAAGTTGATCTATTAAATGCTACGATTCAAACTTTAAAAAAAATGTGCAATAGAAAAACATTAACAACATGTGTGGTTTGGAAAAATTCATTTATACAGCAGTTTGCAATGTCATGATGTATTTTAAATAAAAGAGCTACAGACAAAGGTATTGATTTTAGAGACTTAACTAAATAAACAGTATGTAAATTCTGTCTTTTTCTATAAAATTGGATCAGGACGCACATATTACAGTGTCTCTTTCTGGGGGAATGACAGCGATTGAATTTGGCAGACATTGGAATTTGGTTAAAGAGTTAAAGACCTTTGCTCTTTGGTTTGCAGCGAAGGCGAGCGCTGGGAAAGGACAGCGGCGTGGGGGGCACGGCCACTCCTGGGGGCAGCTGCCCACGGGAGGTGTCACTGCCACTGCCCCTGTCCCTGCCCCTGCCACTGCCGGTGCCACTGTCACTGCCCCTGCCCAT
>VZTA01021935.1:24257-41625 GCA_013398855.1 Mohoua ochrocephala
GGGGTCCCCAAACAGCCCTGGCCCGGCCGTGCTCACTGCCCTGGGGTCACCTCAGGGGACGACAGCCAGGGCAGGAGGGACCCTAGGAAGCCTCTGGGTGCCTTTCCTGGCATTCTGGGGGTCCCCTGGCAGCGCTGCCTTTGGGGGGCACCACAAAGGGGTTCCTGGACGGGCCTTGCTTGGGGGTCATGCTGGGGGAAGTCTCTGAACAGAAAAGTGAACTTTGGGCTGGTTTGGCCTCCAAGCCAAGCTGCTCAGGGTCTGTTTTCCCAAGCCTCATGTGGAGCAGCCCCTGGCACCCGACGGGTCCTTCTCCCTCCCCGGCCCCCAGCCCAAAACTCGCAGGCCAGCAACGCTGACCATCNAATGCTGACCATCATTCTCTTCAAAAAAAAAAAAAAAAAGGAAGATTTATTGATAACCTTTCTAACAAAGGGAAGATCATTCCCCAAGTTCCTTATTAATTTATGCTCCTCTATAATTATCACTTAGAGCAACCACTGGAGCGCTAATAAATATATAATGAAAGCAAAAACATAGCACGCTGCGGTGCTTAATCCGAGATTACATATTTATAACAACAAAATATGCAATTCAAGCCTAGTTCAGGGCTTTCTATCCCAGCCCACCCTCTCTGAGGGCCGGTTTTTTTTTCCCCCTTCTTTGTTATGTCATTCCGCAGACAGATCCCAGGCTGTTCCCTGTCACCCACCGGAGCAAGCGGCTCAACAGCAGGCGCAGTTGGACAGCCCTTAATTAGTGCTACCCGGGATAGTCAGGATGAGAGCTGTGTCAGCATCTCACTCCCATCCCCATCCGGGGGGTGCTGCCAGAGCCCCAGGAAGGGCAGGGTGGGCAGGAAGGGCCCAGCCCCAGCCCCTGCCCCAGCCTGGGCAGGGGACACTCAGGACAGCAGGACACTGGGACTCCCATTCCCACCCACGGGAGCACAGAGAGCACTGCAGGAGTGGCACTGGGAGGGAGAGGGGCAGGAATTGATGCACTTTGTGTTAAGTGGTCTCAATCACTCCATCCCATCACACAAAGTGTTTATTTCTTTAAGCCTGAGCCACGCGGGGTCATCTGCTCTGCCGAAACGGTGCCGGGGAGGCAAGAACAAACAGACAAATATCAAAGTCACTCTTCAGATCGTTAAAAACTCAGCATGGGAATCCAAATGCTGTTATCCGGGTATTTGAATATAAAATCCTGATTTCTGTTTCAAAAAGAACGAGGCGCGATGTTAAAACTTTGGGTTTTTATGGGGATTCACAACAGACTGTTCCATAGGAAAGAACCAATTCTTGGAAAAAGCAGCAGAACTGTACCCCCCTTACACTGCCCTGCAGCTGGAGGTGTCCCCAAGGAGCCACGTGAAGCCACCCCAAATTTCACAGTTTAATTTTTACCATTTGAACAATTTGCCTTTCAGCTTAAATCAGGTGGGAAGGACAGCTCGTAGACCAGATCGTGTCAGACCCAAAGCATCACTCCCGTGCTCCTACCCCAAAAAAACATGTTTGCATTTGATTCTGATCAGCACTAGACCCAAAGTGGGGGTGACAGCATTTTCCAGTGCAGATTTGTCATTGTTTATGAAAGATTCATAGACTGAGTGGGGCGCCAGTTAATGTCTCCATAACCGGTGAGGAAACCTGGGCACTGCAGATCATTTTCAGCTCAGAATTCCTTCCAAATTATTGTGCTTTGAAGGATCAGTGCTCGTGGTGCGCTCAGCCACAAGCAGCAGTCACCTGAGTCAGCTCTGCTCCCAAAGCTGGAGTGATCCAAATTTTTCAAGGGAAGCAGCTACGGATGCCCGGGGAGGTGCAGAATTCACCCCCCATTTTTGGGGGGGAGATTGGGTGAAGTGATGAGCTCCACGAGCACCTCTCAGATCTCCACCCTTGAACAATTAAAGCCCTGATCCCGAGAGAGCAAACCAAAACAAATGGGGGCTTGGTGCGCGTGTCATCCTTCTCTCTAATGCTCCAGCAGCTCCGCTCAGAGTTCAGGCAGTAAACAGGATGATTGATGGTCTTCCATGCACAAGTAGGAAAAACTGGAGATTCAGCTCCTTCTCCTGCTCCATTTTTCTTTTGCTGCTGCACCATTAGAGCTGGATGCCATCAATTTAAGCAGGTACGGGATCATACCCTAAAAATAACTCTCCTGATCTCTCCGGTTCTTGTTGGAGGAGCTGGAGCCGGGGGCTCGGGCTCCCGTGTGAGGTGCTCCCTACCCGTTCCCGTCTGTTCCCAGCACCATCAGCTGTGGAACCGCTCCTTGTGTGCCAGCCACCAATGCTACAGGCATGACACAGGTTCAGCTGGCACCAAGGTCCCCCAATCCCTCAGGAATCGCCCCCATTCCCACAGGAATCGCCCCCATTCCCGCAGGAATCGCCCCCGTTCCCGCAGGAATCGCCCCCGTTCCCGCCCCGGGCGCGTTCCCAGCTCCGTCCCGGCGCAGAGCCACGGTGGCTTTCCAGGCTGGTGGCAGCACAGGCTGCTTTATAAGGATGAATGAAGATGAAAAGGAAGACAAATAGAAGTGAATGAGGCACTGCTGGCCGTGATTCATGAGAGCCTGCAGTAAGCCTGTTAGCCTCCGCCTGGCTCCCTTCGCCGGGAATAATGGATAGTTACAGTGTGGATAGTGACATTGTCAAACCATCAGGAATTGCTGATTATGGTGCTAAATATTGATCTCTGCTTCACATGTGTCAAAATTCTTTCTTCCCTTAATTAGAACTTCCCTAAGCACCCTCCAAGAACAAACCGAATAGATCAGATCTCCGTGAAAGGGAGTGTGATACCAGAATATAATTGTGACCTCTTGTCTTCCTCCTCTCTCTGGAGTTTTGAGATGACTTCAGCTGTCTATCCTGCCCTTCCCAGCACATGTGATAATCATACTCATTTTTCCCAATCTAACCATAGGAAGATTTTTCCAAGGCTGTGCTTTTCATCATTTCAACCCACCGGGGCTGCAGTCAGATGGCAGCGAAACTTAAAGTGCCAGAAGGTGCCTTTTTCTATTTGTTTGTTTCATGGTACACTGCACCAGGCAATGACCTGTGGCAGGAGTGTCACACAACACGGAGACAGGTTCACCCAATCAAAGGGAGCCTGAAAATTAACACAGATCCCTTCATTTCTTCATGCGGGATCGGGGAAGGGCAATTTAATGGATGTCAGAGTCCTCTGATTATCACCCTGCAATCACGGGCGATAAAAAATTAACTTTTGTTATAATGATTACTCCGCATTATTTGTATTAAAAGCACATTTCCTCATCAAGGGAGTCATGACAATTAGTACTAATTTTGTATTACTGTTCAATCATCTTTCCTACTCTTTACAGTATTTATAATATAAAATAATGAAAGCCTGTGATGTATGGTTTCAATTTACTCCACAAACTGAGCACTTAAGTCATTTATCTTAGTTTATCTGTAATATACTGGGGCTCGGGGTTTTTTGTATTGTTTTTCTTAAACATGACACGGCGGTACATTTACCTTTAGTTTGATGTGCTTGATAAAAATCAATACTTCATTAAAAGATTCCCCCAAAATTGTTCAGAGCAATTTCAGCAGAGGAGAGGGAATGGGGAAGGAGGAAGGGGCTCATCTGTAACCCACTAACATTTATATAACCATGCAGGGCTGCGCTGTCCAGGGCCAGCTTCTGCAGGAGCAGGGATAAAGACGTGCAGCTTGTGGGATTGTGAGGAGGGCAAGAGGAGGAGAAGGGCCCCGTTCCCTCGCTGCTCCCCGGGAAGCCAAAGGAAAAAGCCACAAAGGGCAGAAAAAAGGGAGTCACTCCCCAGGACAGAACTTCAGGGGAAGTGCTGCAACAAGTGCTCGCTGTCACCCCTTCCCCCTCGTCCCCAGCCCAGGGCACGGCAGCCAAAAATGACCAAAATGTTTAATTTTCAGTGGCTCTATTTGAACCCCTCTGATGGAGGCGTCCCCGACCGTCAGAGCTCTGCCCTGTGCCGAGTGGGAGATGATCTTCCCCAGCAGAGCCACAGCAACCACAGAACCACGGGGTTGTGGGGGCTGGAAAAGACCTTCAACATCACCGAGTCCAAGCATCAACCAGCACCAGCACCGTGCTCACCACCGACCCCTGCCAGGGATGGTGGCTCCACCACCTCCTTGGGCATCCTGTCCCAGGGCCTGACAGCCCTTTCCACGCAGAAACACTTCCTAACATCTAGCCTCAAGCTCCCCTGGCTCCACTCGGAGCACTTCCTTACAACCTCCCAGCAGAACAGGAGTCCTAGGCTGGCCTGGCAGTGGGAGGGAGGGAGCAGGAAGAGTGTCCCTGATCCGCCAGGCCAGGCAGGAATTCACTGTCAGGAATCACATCCGGAGTCTCCCAGTTCCTCCTCTCACTCCGTCCAGCAGCCTCTGCTGAGCCACAGGGCAAGCCCAGGAGGACCCTGGGCACAGGGCCCTGCCCCAGGACCCACCTTCTGAGCCCAAAGAGCTCAGCTCAGAGCCACCTGGTGTATCCAGAGCCCGTGGTGTCCCCAGGAAGGGATTATGGAAGTGTCTGTCACCAACCAGCTGCTGAGCACCCAACCAGGCTGGTTTTCAATTCACATTCACCCTCATGAATTCTCATTCCTGCTCGCTGCCTTTTGGCCATTGGGAGAGATGCGAGGCTGGCCCTGCCCTGCCCGAGCCCCAGCCTGGTGGGACAATGACACGGAACAGGCCGAGGCTCTGCCCCTCCTCTGCCAAAGGGGGATGGATCCTCGTCCACCCGCGGGCTCTGCACGAAGGGGATCTTGCACTCCCGGGGCCTCAAAACAGGAATGCAGAAAAGCTTCACCAAGCCACGCTCACCGTGTGGTTTGAACTCATTCTGAGAGCCAGCGACGCTTCCAGACCAGCAGAAATACGTTTGATCAGGGAACCAGGGGTCAGAGCTTCGCTCGCCTAAAGATCGCTGACCTGGCCCCGGCACCGAGCTCCCCCCGCACACCCCAGGAGGGGAACTCTGCTGATGAGGCAGAGCCACGCACGGGGCTTAAGCTCTTAAAAACATTGCACCTGCAGAGCAGCAGGAGCGGGAGGAAAGCACATCATTCCTTTATCCACGGCGCAGATCTCCAGTAATTCAGGGGAGGCAAATACGATGCGATCAATAAAGCAGCTCCGTGCCTTCCACACTCACGGCGTCCTCATGAATCTTAACCAAGAGAAATAATAATAAGTGACAGAGAGGGTTTCTGGTACTTTAAATAAGCAAGTGAGCCTCCTAAAGCTACGAGCAACATTCTCTGGATATCAAAAATAATAACTGGTTGTGCAGCAGTGCAGCATGGAAACACAAGGGTATAAGATATACTGTACTTTAAGCTCTGTTTGATGAATCTGAGCACAGTTCCTGGGGGATAGATTACTTTAAACCATGCTCTTTTACTTTCTAATCCTGACTTGATTTGATTTGTACTTTAATACAGCTGCCTGGCAATTCAACAGCAAATAGAGACTATTTATGTAATCATATTGTAAGTAGTGGGACAAGAAGAAACTCTCTAGAACCTTTTTGGAAAATAGTTTGTTGTACTTTTTTATTTATTGAACAGCAGGGCTTCGGGCTTTTCAGTGCTCATTATAATTGGTTTTCTGCTTGAACTTTCAAAAACTGTCATGTCAATACTCAAACAGAATTTTTTTGCTTACTATATGGCTGTGGGCTCTATTTTCTCATGTGCTACTTGGCAAAGTTCTTGTAATATCTTAGAGGCAAGTTCTAGACTTTGAGTTGCTATTTCAGAAACTGGAAGGCAGGGCTATTTTATCTCCCCCATTGTTCCTGTTCGCCTTCCCAGAATCCTGCAGCGCCATTTGCTGGGATTCAGTGAGCTGGGGAGGAGGCTGCCAGCCTGCCCCGGGCTCAGGATCTGCTCTGGAAGCCCTGGTGGCCTGGACCCTGCTCCTAAAAATGGGTGTGGGGCTCAGCCCGAGCCTGTCCCTGTGAGGAACGAACATTCCCAATGCCAACAGGGACAGAATTCAGTGAATGATGAGAGAATCTATAGGGCAGCAATCAGAGACCCCCTGGCTGATTTCAGGCGTCTCCTTGTGCCCAGTTCCCGTTCTGGAGCTCTTCCCAGTTCCCCTGCACTGGGATGGGGGTTGGATCCCAGTGGAGGGGTTGGATCCCAGTGGAGGGGTTGGCTCAGTCCAGCCATCCAGGACTGGAGCTGCTCCACTCCTCAGCCCCCATCCCTGCCCCTCAGCACCCAGTCCTGCCCCTCAGCACCCATCTCTGTCCCTCAGCACCCATTCCTGTCCATCAACCCCCAGTCCTGTCCCTCAACACCCATCCTTAACTCTCAGCATCCACCCCTAACCCATTCCTGCCCCTCAGCACCCATCTCTGCCCCTCAGCCCCCATCCCTAACCCATCCCTGCCCCAAAACACTTCCCACAAACACAAATATTTGTATTCCTGCAGAACTTTGTCTCAGCTGTTCCATTTGTTCCTTTGCAAACAGCCTGTAAAATTACTGTAATAATTTTCTATCGTGTTACAAACACCGGAGAATAAAAAAAAAAAAAAAAAAAAAAAAAAAAAAAAAAAAAANAAAAAAAGAAAAAAAAAACCAAACAGGAAGAGTTTGGTGCCTTGTACAGCAAAAAATCCAGTTTGCCTGCAGTGGGAAATGCTGTTCTCTGCTGTGCTTTGCTGGGAAAAGAAAACTGATCTGGATGGGAAATATAACCAGTCTATTTCAGCACTTAAAGAAAAAAACCTCTCTATTTGTGGTTAGTCACTGCATCTAAAAAAAAAAAAAAAAAATTGGTCCAGCTACTGTATCCAAAATNTCTAAAAAAAAAAAAAAAAAAATTGGTTCAGCTACTGTATCCAAAATTAAATTAAAATGGAAAGCCAGCCTAAAAGCCCTGGTTCTTTTGGTACTGATCTTGCCACCTAAGCAGTAGGGAAAGGAGGTGGGATCTGTTATTTCAGACTTTGACAATGGAAAGCCTCTCTCTAGGACGGGTGTTTCCCGTGCCCAGAGGTGGCTGTGAGATTATTTCCCCCTCCCGAGGTGTGGCTGTGCTGCTCAGGGACCGAGGGAGGCAGCTGGGGTTTGAGGGACACGAGCCTGGTGTGTCTGATGGGACTGGGAGAACTGGGAACCTGCTGCTCCACCAGCACTGGGGCTCAGCAAGGGAATATCAGCGTGAAACCACAGAGAATTCTGCCCCTGACTTCTCCCAGAACCAGAAGGAAAACTCGGGTTTTTGTTCTAAATTCACATTGGATTAGAAATGAATGATAAACTGCCTGCTTAGAATGCTTGATTTTTTCCCAGTGTTTACCACTGCTGATAGGAGGAAGCAGGCTATGAACCATTTTAAGCACATGTCGCTAATTCCAAGGAAATTCAGCGAGTGGGGGGGGAAAAAAAGCCTCGTGTAAGAGAAAATGCTGTTTGAAACAATAATGCAATGTGCAGCACTTATTAAAATCTATTATTTCTGTCCAATATCGAGGCAGCAGGGGTGTGCAAACACATGCAGTGGGGTGGCTGCGTGTTAACCGGGACCTGACACGTTCTGCTGGGCTCTGGAAACACCAGGGGAAAATTCCACAGAGCAGAATTTCAGTGGCCAAAATTCACATAAAATTAATATTTGAACTTAAAGCAAACTCGCATGGAAATGCTGTTAATAATAGGCTGAACAATAGCCCCAAAGCTTTCCTTTTTTAAAAAAAATTACCGTGCGTTTCATATTAAAATACATTAAATACAGAGTTCTCACTACAGGATTTATATTTGCTTTTTCGTTTCCTTATTAACTCCTGTTTTCTCTGCACCTGACTCATGAAATACTAATAGTGCAACTCTTTTTTTTCCCCCTTTAAAAAAGGAAGCCGTACAGTTGATTTAAAAAAATAACCGAAAAAACAATTGGTCCTTTTTCCCAGCGTTTCCCAGAGACAATGGAGGGTCAAGAGTTCGGCAGGATCAGGACAGGGGAAGGTTTATCCAGCGTGGGTGACAGCTGGGAAGGGAAAGCAGGGGCGATATTGCAGGTTTGGTTCCTAAAACTATATCAAGGCTACTCTTTTAGTCAACTTGGAAATTTATATACTATACACTAACCCTCCTTTAATATCCTCTCTCTCTTTCCTCTGGGCATTTATTGCTGTTCTTTCTAGTTCAGTAACCAGTGAGCAGAAGGTTCATTAAAACTAATTGAATTGGAAACTTGTCTGCCCTGGGAAATGTTAACTCTTTGTTGTTATCTCTGGGAAATTCCTTTTGTTATTTCCCTTTGAATGATGCGATTAGGCTGGAACGCGGCAAACAGCTCCTCGGAAAGGTTTTCCTTCGGCAGCCGGTCCGGGCAGCACCTTTGGGAAGGCTCAGTGCCCCCGGGGTCCCTGGGCACAGCCCGGGTGGGTGCCCGGCGCTCCCCCAGCCCCGGCCAGGGCAGGGAAGGGCTGGCAGAAACCCCCAGGCTCCTTCCCAAGGGCGGGCAGGAACCGCCAGGCTCCTTCCCAAATCCCCAGCACAGCCCCAGCCTTGGGCACCTGGCTGAGGGTGGCACAGGAACCCCCGGTGGCCACCGGGTCAGGAATTAAATCCCAGGGATTAAGGACAGGGAGATTCCCGGGGGATCGACGCTTATCTTCACTTCCCTCCGACAATCCTTGGGGACCAGCACTCCCCAAACAGCCCAGGAAAGGGGCTCAGGACAGGGGCTCGTCCAGCTCTTTGCAGCTCGAGAATATCGATGAAATAAAACACTTGATAATAGTCACAGTGGTAGATTTCTGACAGCTTTAAAAATCAATTGGAAATAACAGGCAACCCACTGTTGCTAATAAAAGTAAATATTTATGACTGATTTGACTGAGCTTCAATACCAGTCAATCACTTTCTAAAGGATCTTTGCAATTCATTAACCTCTTTTTACTGGTCTTGTCCCTGTTGGTATTAGCCATTAAAAGGGAATAAGGGAGGGGGGCTTGATTTTTCTATTCTCATCATTCATAGCTTATTTGTTCATTCCCTCCATTCCCATACGTTGCTGTTAAATTGATTGTCTGTTTAGTCATATGAATGATAAAGTAGCTCTGCCAGGAAGAATGAAAGCCTCCATTAATTCCTGAGGAGGGTGGGCTGCTTTGCTTCAGCCTCAGCCGAAACCAAAACTACTCCCATAGTTTCCTGCCACATCAGTAACTAAATTTAGCCCTTAACATATTGCTGATAATAAGAGCCATAATTCTCCTCACAAACTTTTCCATGTCAAAACTTCAGGGAAAATTATGTTTATGAATATCTCTTAAGGACTGTTGTTATCAGCCTGCTCTCCCTGGGCCGTAACGTGACGCAGCAGGAGAGGAGACAGCTGCCTTCATTCCAGAATTCCAGTGGGACTCCTGAAAAATAATGCTGGCACACCACAGGGGAAGGAGAATTACATCAGCAGGAATTTCCCCATGGAAAGGGTGCTCAGGCCTTGGAACTGGGAGGTTTGGAGTGCCCATCCCTGGAGGTGCCCAAGGAATTGCTGGAGGTGGCACTCAGTGCTCTGGGCTGGGGACAAGGTGGGGATGGGGCACAGCTGGGGCTCCATGGGCTGGGAGGGCTTTTCCAGCCTCAATAATCCTGGGATTCTCTAAGAACAGACACAACTGTTCCTTGAAATAATAAAGATCAGGAGGGCAGCTCTGACTTACCCACCCACATGAATTCCACATTTGTTCGTGGTTTTGAAACTGACAAACTAAAGCACTGAACACAGTCCAAACACAGCATTAAACCACAGCCTTCCTGCAGTACCTCGTCCCTCTAAAACATCCCAGAGGGGCACGGGAGGCCACGCACACAGGCAGGATATTTTCAAGGGATGCCCTCAGTGGTGCAGCCAGAGGACTCCTCGCTGACACGATTTGCTTCATTACCAAGAACCAGCTCCAGAAACAGAACCTGTGGGACCTAAATTAGGAAGAGAATCTGTAGGATCTCAATTAAAGGCGACTCGGGGGCAGCATTGCATTTTACATCCCCTTTAAGGAACGCTTTCTTCCTGACTCGGGTCCCCTGCTGAGGGGATGAGGGTGAAGGAAGCCTGTCCCACCCTCAGGAACGCTCAGCCTGTCACATCTCCCAGCTGCACGTGCAGAACTCGGTGTTTCACCAACCCCACAGTGTCCTCTGCTGCTCCAGAGCACCGTCTGAGCGCTGTTAAAGCTGGAAAGGAGAAGAATTGTCCAACCTGAGGCCACTGACACCAGAGGCACCTTTAACCCCGGGTTCAGCACGGCAGCACGTGGCTCTTGCAGGTAAGGTCCTTGCAGGGGTCACTGGTGCCACTGTCACCTCCAGACAGGGGCAGGGGGATGGCACTGGCCAGGCCACCACTGTGCAGCAGGGCAGGGGATTGTTTGATGCCATTAGCTGGGGACAGCACATCTTTGCATCAGAACAATCCCTCCCTCGCCACCAGGACCGACCCGAGACGACGCTCGACGCTCAGAGCAGCAGAGGAATTAGCAGCCGCGAAAGTTTTGTGATAAACACTGTGTCCCTTTTCTGCGCGTGAGTCACCCCTACACAAACTTCTGCTGATGCTAATTTAGGGCTTTCACTTAGGAGCTGCTCTGATCCATTCAACAGCTCGTTTACAATATCAGGGATAACCACAGATTGCCCACGGACTGTTCTCGAGCCTGTTGGCTCCAGCATTTATTTTTCTGTCTGATTAGTCACTTGAGCCACACGCTGCTGTCTCCAGTCCTTGTAGCTGCCCTACAACTCCGAGCCCCCAGCTGAGGGAGCTCAGCCCAGGTGCAAACTGCGGCAGGGAGCTCTCAGTTAAAGAACTTCACCTCTGGATGTTTTTTCTCCCTGACAATCCAGCCCAGGCTGAGTTCCAGACTGAGGCACAGCTCCGTGTCTGCAAGTGCAGAGCTTTCAGCTGCTCCTCAAGGTACTCACTTGGTGAGGATTTCACTATTTCAGGCCACTCCCTCCTTCACTCCACGACTCACCCCGAGTTTTCCTAAGAAGGGCAAGGTTTGTGAACAGCAAAACAACCGCTGCTTGTTAAACTGAGACTAAAAATGTTAAGTCTGAGTTTAAACTAAATCTTGAAAGACAAGTTCTTTAACACTCCCTCTGGGGTTTAGTGTCACGCCTGTTCCGTGTGGTGCTGAGTCCCCGTGTCACACCAGGGGCTCAGAGCAGGTCCCTGCACCCCTGGCACCCCGTGGGTCACACCTGCAGTGCCCTGGGTTGTGAGGGAGCAGCTCCAAACGCACCAGCTCGGCCCCTCTGCGGAGGTTACGGGGAAAGACAGGACCTAAGTGGGGTTAGACGATGTAAATTCTATTTAGATGGCACCTCAGACAATGAGATAAAGCTCATAAACTCTGTTTTATCATCCTCTTTCTTTGAGGATGAGTGAAATCCTCTTTCCTTGTTTGCAGAGCGTGAGAAAGCCGTCTGAGAGTGAGACAGAGTGCACACAGGCCGGGATGGGAGGGCATTAACGCGCTCCTCTCCTCGCCAGACCTGCCCTGCTGACTTCATCCAGGCTCTTCTCAGCTCCAGCACCGAGAGCAGGAACCCAGGAGCCGGCAGGGGCAGCACAGGAGTGGGGCTGGGGCTCCCAGAGGCAGCAGCAGCACAATCCCAGCCCCCTGTGATGCCCCAGGCTCTGGCACGGGCCCCCTCCAGCCCTGGGGCTCCCAGCCTTGCTCCCAGGACATCCCTAAACCCAGCACCAAACCCTCACCCTCCTGCAGAACTGCATTTGCAGCTTCCCTCCGCCACACCAGCGGCTGGGGAGCGCTTTGGAAACAGCCCCAAACTTCAGACTGGTGTCCAAATGAACGATCCATCGGTGTAACCTGCTCCAGGACAGCCCTGTCTGAGGCAGAGCCGGGGCAGCCAGAGCCTCCTTCCCTCCCGTGAAAGTTCTGCTGCCTGCAAGCGGCTCCGAGCTCGAGTTCTTGTAGATAAATACAGAACATATTTACAGCTGCCAATGACAGATGTTCAGTGTAAATATTATTCCAGCAGATTTTTTAATCAGATGGTGTAATGCATGATAGTGTCATTTAAAAGAAAAAAAAAACGGGTGAATACAGTGAAAAAATTACCATTTGAAAGGCGGAACTATTTTTGGCAGAATTCGTAATGAACTAATTTTTCTCGTCAGCAAAATGATGCTAAAAGAGACGCAAAACTTATTTCTTAGTTGTAAGAAAGCAAATAATTAAAAATTATATACATGTTCACCTTTATATTCAGGTGCAGAGGAGTCCCGCACACCGTGACCTGTATTTGTTCAGCACCATGGAAACCATTTCACTCCATTATCCAAACATTATTTACATAAAACCGAGGGGGAAAAGGTAAGAGAAAATAAAAGTGACACAGGCAGAAATAATGACAGCGATCGGATTCATGGTGGAGAAGTGGGCAGGGAACCAAGAGGGCTTTAATGAGATTTACATTCACGGAGGGGAGCGGGTTCTGAGGAGCTGATTGCATCCAAATGGGCTGGGAAGGCAGAGCCGGGCTCAGGGGGTGTGAGGTTCCTCCCTCCTGCCCGGCCCGGCGGTGCCAGAGGGGCAAATCCCGGTTAGACAGAGCGGGGGTACAACAGGTGCAGGGACAGAAACCCTGAGCCTCCTGCGTTTGGGAAGGGCAGCCAGACACCGACCAGCCCAGGAGCGAGCTGGGCTCACACCCTGGATGGGGGGAACCCTTCCCACAGCGGCTCCTCAGCGGGGTTTGATGCCGCTGCCCCAAACCCGCCCCCTGGCATCCCCCAAATGCTGCTGGCACCCCAAACGCCCCACACTCGCTAAAATGTGTCTCCTTCACCACCTGCTGGAGTTTTCCAAAGGTTGTTCCCTCTCTAAAAGGGAAAAAATACCCGGGACAGTCAGCAGATCCAGAGGAACACCAAGAAAAGCCGCGTTTGGAGCAGACGCTTCCCAGCTTACGGAGCAGCCGAAGCCAAGGATTCTGCAAACAGCGGAAGGGAAAAACAGGCACAGAACCTCCTCACTCAGTTCCTCTGCCTCGGGGTGAGTAAGACACACCTGAGCTGTGCCTGGCAGCCTCTCCCAGGGCAGCAGCTCCAGCCCTGCTGCCAGGAGCCCATCCACGGGCAGAGCACGAGCGGCTTCCCAGGAAAGGGCTTCCAAAACAATTTACAGCTGAGTGTCGGAGCACGGAATGCTTATTGTCACTTAATTAAAAGAATTTCATTTTAATGCCTTTTGCCCATTTAGAGCCAATTAATGCAAGGTGCTAAGTACTCTTAAATCACATTGCAGCCAAGGCGGGCTAAGGCTGATCAACCATTCACGAGAAGAACCTTTTCTGATTTGATTCTCAGCTGAGATCTTGAAGTGCTCTTCCAAGTGCCTTCTTTGGGATGGGAAGTTGGAGAGGAGCAGAACTGAGGGCTTCCTGTGCCAACAGCACCTGCAGAACGTGGCAGTGCAGCTGCTGCTGCCCCAAAACACACAGAAGAAAACTTCAGGGCTCTGGGCAGGGACACCTTCCCTATCCCAGGCTGCTCCAAGCCCCAATGTCCAGCCTGGCCTTGGGCACTGCCAGGGATCCAGGGGCAGCCACAGCTGCTCTGGGCACCCTGTGCCAGGGCCTGCCCACCCTCCCAGGGAACAATTCCTTCCTGAAGTAAAGAATTTCTTCCTGATTTCTGAGCATTACAACCAAAGTAACTCAACAGCAAAGGAAAACCCAAACCACCCGGCCTGCTTTGGAATTCCACCACGGGAAGATGTTCAGATTAATTCCAACCAAACCCGTGTTGTACCATTGGCTTTGAGTGCGAGCACAGGCGGTACCTGGCATGTGCTGTGGCAGGAAACACAAACACGCTCAGACACCCTCTCCACTGGGAGGGACTGGTCCCAGTAACCACTGCCTGCCCTGAACACCACAGACAGGCACCAACCACTGGGAGGGACTGGTCCCAGTAACCACTGCCTGCCCTAAACACCACAGGCAGGGACCAACCATGGTCCTTTAATCAGCTAATTCCAGATGGAAGGACCTGGCTGCAGGAGAGGACCCCGTTCCCACTGTCCCCCACTGAACCTGGCTGCAGGAGAAGCTCCTGTTCCCACTGCCCCCCATTGAACCTGGCTGCAGGAAAAGGTCCTGTTCCCACTATCCCCATTGAACCTGGCTGCAGGAAAAGGTCCTGTTCCCCCAAACCTCCATTGAACCTGGCTGCAGGAGAAGATCCTGTTCTGCACTGCACCTGCCTGCAGCACCAACTGGTGCTCCCGTGGGTTTGGAAGCAGTTCTGGCCTTCCAGATGTGAAGCCCCAGAGCCTGGCAGGCAGCACAGGGTGGGATTTGCTCCTCCTGCAGACACTGGAGGTCCCCTGGCTTTCCCTGCTCATGGGTTCCTTCCTGCTGATGTTGCTGGCTTCAGCCCGGATTTACAGAGCTGTATAAGAGCCAGGGGTGTTTCAGAGAACAAAGTGTGCCAGGGAGGAGCAGCAGCAGCAGCATCAGTGAGAACAAGACATGCCAAGAACATGTCCCTGTGGTGCAAAGCCAGGGTTGGTGGTCTCGAGGACGCTGAAGAAGGCAGAGTGAAGGACAGAAGGCATCAAAGAACCACAAAAACTGGAAGTTAAAATTCACCAGCAGCTACGTGAACACTGGAAAGGAGACTAAATACATCACAAACTGCTCATCACTGCACATATAGAAGCACAACAGCTTTTTTGAATCCCTAAAACGTAGTATTTTATCATGAAGAACCCTTCCTGATTCCAGAAGGATGCGCAGAGCCTGAAGGACAGAGTCACCAGCTGCTGAAATGCTCCTAAACCCCGTCTGTGCCCTTCCCTTGGGATGGCCCCAGCCCTCACCTGGATTGCTCTGGGTGAGCCTCACCAGGTGCCACTTCCCAGCTGAGCTCTGATCTGGCTCAATATTTCCTTTGTGGCTGCTGCAGAATCATCCCCTTCCTTTGGAGCAGCTCTGCCTTTGATCCCTTCTCCACAGCTTCGCTTTCCATGCGGCAGTTGATACGAGGAGCTCGTATCCCACCAGGAAAACGCTCACCAGTCCTCGCTGGCGCCTGCCCGAGTGCATCCCACAACTGCAGGCATCCCAAATTATGGTACCTACCCTGAGCTACCAAAAGCAGGCTTGCCAAACCTCACTGCTGCATGCCATGGTTAATAACCACCAGCTAAGGCACACCACACAGCCGGGGCTCAATGGTTTGTGTTCAGTTTTTCATTTCTATTTTAAAACAGAAGTTTGATGTAATTTTTTTTTTTTAAATTCCCTTTCCCAGCCTTAAGTTGAGGTGCAAGACCAGTGTTCCAAGCAAGGCAGACTCTGCCTGGTTGCTTATTTGCCTTTGAGGAGGAAGAAAGGCAAAGCAAGCATGGGCAAAAATCCCTAAAAATTGTGTTTCAGGGCCAGGGTACCAGAGCAGGCCCCTCACTCCACACAAAGCTGTCGAGCTCAGTGTGACTGCGGTGCCTGCACTGGGAAGGGGTCGGGGACCTGCCCGGGCTCTGCCCCTGCAGCTTCTCCTGTTCCAGGTCCCAGGCAAGGCTCCCCCAGCCCTCCGAGAGCCCCAGTCAATGCACAAAATGAGGCGCACTTGGTAAACACCGTGATCGCATCAATTGCTATTGTATTTGTAATTACGTTCATTTATCAAATGTGCCGCCGGGGTGATCATGATCATCTCAACATATCCATAAAAACCATCCAAGCAGTGTTATCCCGAGGTGTGCGCGCAGCCCCCGGCCGTGAATCATCCGCCCCGCGACGTACAGGCGAGGATCGTGGAAAGGAAACTTCTCTTGGAGATATTTAGGGACCTGACTTTCACAAAATACCATCTTCCTGTGCTCATTAGGCCTCCATAAAAAATAATCCCAGGCAAAGCCTTTGAAACTCCCCCACCTCTGCTACTGATGGGTAAAAAAAGAAAAAAAAAGAAATAGAAGGGAAAAAAGAAAGACTCAAAAACCTTAATTTTGCCTTTTTAAGTACAGGTTTTATTCCTGGAACACTGACAACCTGAAACCTTGGTACAACGGGGCAGGAAGAGAGCAGAGAACAGTGGCAGTGCAGAGAATGTGACTAATTAAACACACCTCAAAAAAATCACAGAACCACAGAATCCCTGAGGCTGGAAAAGCCCTCCCAGCCCATGGAGTCCCAGCTGTGCCCTGTCCCCACCTTGTCCCCAGCCCAGAGCTCTGAGTGCCACCTCCAGCAATTCCTTGGGCACCTCCAGGGATGGGCACTCCAAACCTCCCTGGGCAGCCCCTGCCAAGGCCTGAGCACCCTTTCCATGGGGAAATTCCTGCTGCTGTCCCACCTGAGCCTCCCCTGGCCCAGCCTGAGGCTGATTTGGGTCTCCCACCCAAGTTTTCCGGGGAGTCACATGAGGGTGTGGAAGCCAGGCATTAACAGCACATCACACAAACATTCCGGGTGCTGACTGATAGCGATCCACCAAAGAAGGATCGGCAGTGTAATCTCAGCTGTTGTGATCGATTTGTGAGTTAAATCTGGGATCGATTCCCCTCCAGACCAACGGGTGCTGTAGCCCGGGGGTACATTCCAGCACTGCCGAAAGCTCCGGGGCGATCCCCGAGCAGCTCTGCACCCCTCACACACAAACCACATACACAGAGCCATTATCAGACCTGAGGCAGTTAAAACACTGTCTTTTGGATGTCCCAGAATATTAATCACACCTGAGATATAAAAACGTGTCTAATTACAGCAAAATGGGACAAAATGGGGATGCGTTGGCTACACACGTAAAAAATTGCAGACACTCTTTTCTGTGGTGGGAGCCATTCAGCAGCAGCCATCCCCTTCCCTCTGTGACCTGGTGGGCACAGGGACCCCGGGCAGTGACCTTCCCCCAGCCCGGCCAGCACCCACCGGGGAACCCCCAAAACCACAAACCGCCCGGCCTCAGGGCAGGAACCCTCGGGCGCGGTGGGGCTCATCCCAGCTGTCCCTGAACAGAAATCAGGTCGAAACCCGCAGTTGGTGCGATTTGGGGGTTCCATTTTCATTGCCATTATACTTTAAGGAAAAGGCGTTTCCCCCACAGCTGCCGGGCAGCGCTGCCCCATCCTCTGTCGGAGGTTTTTAAGGAGCTGGAGGAGCAGGGAGGCTCCTGTAGGGCAGAAACAAATGAACGAACAAATGAATGAATAAACGAACGAATAAATGAACGAACAAACGAATGAATAAATGAACGAACAAATGAAAAAACAAATGATCGAACAAACGAACGAACCGCGGTGGGGGCGGGCGCGGTCCCGGGCGG
>VZTA01021935.1:41872-63385 GCA_013398855.1 Mohoua ochrocephala
CGGGAACCCCCGGGATGGGACCCCTGGGATGGGAACCCCGGGATGGGACCCGGGATGGGAACCCTGGGATGGGAACCCCGGGATGGGACCCTCGGGATGGGAACCCCGGGATGGGACCCGGGATGGGACCCCAGGATGGGATCCCGGGATGGGACCCGGGATGGGAACCCCCGGGATGGGACCCTCGGGATGGGGACCCCGGGACGGGACCGCCCGGATGGGACCCCCGGGACAAGGAACCCCCGGACCGGGCTGGGGGAGAGAACCTCGACAGGATCTGGCCACGTGTCCTGGGCTCGTCCCGGCCAGGGCAAAAAGGGGATTCTGCCCCTCTGCCCTGCCCAGGTGAGCCCCCACCTGCAGAGCTGCCCCAGCCCTGGGGCCAACAGCACAAGGACCTGGAGCTGCTGGAGAGAGTCCAGAGGAGGCACCAAGATGCTCCAAGGGCTGGAGCCCCTCTGCTCTGGAGCCAGGCTGGGAGAGCTGGGAATGTTCACCTGGAGAAGGGAAGGATCCAGGGAGACCTCAGAGCCTAAAGGGGCTCCAGGAGAGCTGGAGAGGGACTGGGGACAAGGCATGGAGGGACAGGACACAGGGAATGGCTTCCCAGTGCCAGAGGGCAGGGATGGATGGGATATTGGGAAGGAATTGTTCCCTGTGAGGGTGGGCAGGCCCTGGCACAGGGTGCCCAGAGCAGCTGTGGCTGCCCCTGGATCCCTGGCAGTGTCCAAGGCCAGGCTGGACGGGGCTTGGAGCAGCCTGGGACAGTGGGAGGTGTCCCTTCCACTAGGGTGGAATGGGAGGAGCTTCCAACCCAAACTGTTTTGTGCCTCTCTGATTCCATGAGCTCACAAAGCAGAACAGCACCACAGACACATCTCTGCAAATGCCCTCGCTGTGCCATGGGGAGGGACACCCTGGCAGGAAGCCCTTGACACCTGCTGGTGTCCCACGTTCACCTGCCTGACCTGAGCATCCCAGTGCTCTCCTCCTCCATCCTGCCCCAAGGCACACCTTTGCCTCTGAGTAAGGAAATCGAGCCCAGGTCCGTGTAAACCCATGGAATTCAGACACTTGAGGCTCAAGATTTATGGCTAAACACCTGTAAATTCTCCTGAAACAACACAAGTAGTTGGTCCCAAGACAGCCTGGTTGTCTCACAACAGACAAGAACATTGTTTGCCACTTCAGGAACACTCAATGACATCACAAAGACTTCTAAGGAAAGTTTGGAATGGATGCAGATCGTGAGGGAAAGAGATGGGAATAATTAAATGTCTGTCACATCCATCCGCCTGAAATCTGACATAAATCCCCCCCAACCCTCGTGCCACAGCTGAATCAGATACAGCCAGGCCTCATGAACAGTGTTTTAAAACCACTTTAGTTCTTTAATAACCTTTCCACAGCAAAACCCTCCCATGGAAACCCCATCTTGCCAGGGAATAGAGTTCGTTGAACACCCATGAGAGGAGCTGAAATGAGCAATGCCAGCCTGCCTGCCCTGCCACCAGAGCTGCCGGGGTCCCACCCAGACAGGTGGAGGTGCCTCACCCTTCCACGCCCCCATCCGAGTATTTCATCTTGGAAAGAGAAATAACCACAAAGAGAGAAGCCTTAAAACCCAAAGAGTTTCCGTAGAGTGTGGGATTTTTAAAAATTTCAAAGAGAAACGCAATAAATACACACCGAGGGAAAATTGTAAGCGGCAAACAATTAAAGTCTGAGGAATTGGTCTTGGGGAATATTCCTCCTGAGTAAGCAGGGGAAATGCAGCCACCCCACCAGTGGAGAGCAGCCAGGGACAGGGAGGAGTGTGGAGGCATCTCCCCTGCTCCAGGGACAGCGACAGCAACGCTGTCATTTGGGAGCTCTGGAGCATTCGGTCATTGGAACCACGGGAAACGTGCTCACACAGACGGAGACAAGCTCGGTTTTGGCATTTACCTGTTTGCTGCCCATGCAGGGATCCTGGGAGCCCCCCTGCCCCGGGCACAGCTCCTGGGAGCCCCCCTTCTCTGGGCACAGCTCCTGGGAGCCCCCCTGCCCCGGGCACAGCTCCTGGGAGCCCCCCTGTCCCAGGCACAGCTCCTGGGAGCCCCCCTTCTCTGGGCACAGCTCCTGGGAGCCCCCCTGCCCCGGGCACAGCTCCTGGGAGCCCCCCTGTCCCAGGCACAGCTCTTGGGAGCTCCCCTTCTCTGGGCACAGCTGCTGGCCAGGGCGTTAACAGCGTGGGCAAATCCGAACATCCACATCCTGGAGCTCAGAGCTCGTCTCTAAATTTGCTGCCCCCAGAGCCCTGCCCTTCCCTCAGCACTGGAAGGACGGCCAGAGCCCTCAGGATGGGGACAGACGCCTGCAGAGCTGCTGGCCCCCACAGGGGGTGGGTCCCGGTCCGAAAAGGGAGAATTCCTCCCCCTTTTAACGCTTTGTTGTTGCACTCGGCCAACATGAGAATTCTGGTCAGGTAAAGGAAATCCAGCGAGGGGAGTTCACTGCAGGGTGGGCATTCCCAGGAAGGTAATGCCTGGATTGCTTCAAAATAAATCTGGAAGCCACCAGGCTCTTGATTTAGTGAACCACTCACATCTCTGTCACTGTGCCTCTCGTACCCCCCTACTGCCAGCAGGACTTTTCCTTAATTGATCACAATCAAATTTCTTCAATTGATCCCACATCCCTCAAAGCCTGCTGGCCTGAAGACAAATCCTTCTGAGCCACCACCTTTCACACAAACCTCAGGTGGGTTTCCAACCTGATCTGATTACCAGACCCTCGATATTCACCAGTTTCCATCATATTTATCATACTTGCTTCATTTCCTAGGAGAAAGGGTCTGATTCATTAAAAATTATATGCTCCATTTAAGCAGGTTTTCTGCATACTTTACCCGGGAAAAAATGCTGAATGCATTTTTTTTTTCCACATAAAAGTACGTCTTTTTTTGTGATTTATCAACCTTTTATGCCCTGCCTATCAGCAGCTGCCTCTGAGCCGCGTACCCCAGCGGCGCAGAGCTCCTGGGAAGGGGGATAACGGGCGTTGCCAGCTTCCAGCTCGGAAACCACAAGGACTTCAGACGGAACCAACGCCACGTGCTTTTACCCCTTTATGATATTTTTGTGTTTTCATTCGAGCGCCGTCGTTCACGGCTCGAATTCCCTGGAACGGTTTAATTCACGCTAAATTCCACCTCGGTTTTGAGAGAGTGTTTGTGGGTCAGATGAAATGCAAATACAGTGGGGGCTGGGGTGGGTTTCTGTGCAGAAGCAGAGATTTCCACATTACTGTAATTTCTCTCTCTTTATTACTTTGGAGATTTAAGCGATCATTTGCTGTGAACCATGCCACAGTTAAGGATGGAAACTTTTAATAACATCCAGGATGGAATTCACTCCTGGGCACAGAGCTCAAACAAGGCTCTGGTCCACCTGAAGCCTTCAGGATGGAGTTTACATAGTCAGGCACCTTTTCACAACCTCTTCATAATTTGACAAATTTCAGAGCTGAGAGGAAGAAGCCTTTTGAACACTCACCTCCCGAAACCGCCTCCTCCTTTTGTTTGCTTTTCCGGGCAGGGGGAGGTTGTGCAGGGGAGTTGGAAAGGGGTAAAAGAAAGAGCAGGAGGCTGACGATCGAAAGGAGTGAGAGCAGGCAGTTCTCTGCCAGCACACAGCTCTTTGCCCAGAATCCCGGGATCCCTGAGGCTGGAAAAGCCCTCCCAGCCCATGGAGTCCCAACTGTGCCCCATCCCCACCTTGTCCCCAGCCCAGAGCACTGAGTGCCACCTCCAGGTGTTCCCTGGGCACCTCCAGGGATGGGCACTCCAAACCTCCCTGGGTGGAGAGCTTCGCCTGTAGTTCAAACCAGAAATGTGCAGGGTGGCCCCAGAACTCCCAAGCACGGACCAGCACACGTTCGTCAGGTGAAGGAAAATGCCTCCAATGAAATATCAGGAGGATGAAGAGCAGAGAACAAAGGACAGTTTTAGCACCACTCTTCACACAGATCTCAGCAGATATTGCTCAGACAGCAGCAGGCTCCTGGCTTGCTGGAAGGTGTCCTTGCCCGTGGCAGGGGGTTGGAACGAGATGAGTTTTAAGGTCCCGTCAACCCAAGGCCAGTCTGGGATTCTGCTGCCCGTGACATTTAGACAGGGCTTCAAACCAGGGCAGCAAAACCCAACCTTTCCTTCATCATCACCCAGCGCGGGAGTCTGCCTCGAGCTCCTTCGAAGAGAAAAATTGTCTTTTTCCTGCAATTTAAAGTCAGCTTCCACCAGAACCAGAACAAACCACCAAACTCAGGCTATTTGCTCACGGTGCCAGGGGCAGCGGTTCCACAACCACTTGTGTGCTGCCTCCATCTGTTACCAGCACAGCCCCAACCAAGCCCGGTCCCTCACCAGCCCTCGCTGGGATGCAGGAGTGGGAGCAGGGAAGGCTCTCAGTCCCTGTGGAGGTCAGGGAGCCTCAGGGGCAGGACCAGGCAGTGCCCAGGGAAGGCAGGGAGCGGTGGGAAGCGTCTCAGCGGGAGCATACGAGCGCTGTCACGAGCGCGCCCGGGCCGCGGCGCGGCTGAACACAAGTTGTCTGCGCGAGAACAGGGGCTCAAGCTGTTCTGTAACTTTCAGCTCCCGAGTTCCATTTTGAACTCGGTAATTATACAACACGAGGAGTTGGCAGTTCACACGGAGAACAGATTTAGCCGCTGACAAAACGCTACTGTTCACAAAAGTTCAAGCAGTCAGAGCTCCAGTCGTCCTCCGGGGCTCTCCTCGCAGCCTCGTGGGCACGGTTCGCAGGGGAGCCCGGGGGAAGGTGTCCCTGCCACGGCAGCGGGGAACGGGATGGGCTTTAAGGTCCCCTCCAACCCAGAACACGCCGGGATTCTGCTCCCCAGGCCAGAAAAAGCAAAACACAGCCACGACAAACTGTGAGAAACTTTTCCGCTCTATCAAACCAAACTGTAAAAATGGCCCATTTCAGGTCTCTGTGGAACGAGCAGAGAAAACCCACACTGCAACGCGAGCTCAGCTCACCTCTGATGGGTCTGCTCTGAAATCAGAGCTAGAGCAAAGCTGTCACAGGCAAATACTTTCCCTGCTTTGCTAAAACTCACAGCTTCGCCTCGAGATGCCTTTTGATACTGGCTCCACGGCTTCTTCTAATTATTTATTATTTATTAACTGACTCACTCTGGCTTTGGGAGGCCACACTCCCTGCCTCACATGCTCACAGAATCCCAGACTGGGAAGGGCCTTAAATCCCATCCAGTGCCACCCCTCTGCCGTGGGCAGGGACACCTCCCACTGTCCCAGGCTGCTCCAAGCCCGGTCCAGCCTGGCCTGGGATGCTGCCAGGACAATTCCCATAGCTGGTCACAGCACCCACTGATGCTCCAACCCCAACCTGCAATTCATGGAACAGTTCCAGCAACGACAGCCCAGAAACCCCTCTGGCAGAGGCGAGCCCCTCCACACGCAGGTGCCACGGCGAGCTCCCAGTTCTGCGTGCAGCTGGCAGGTACCTCTTCATTATTTTATTAAAAGTCACGTTTTGTTAAAACTACCAATTTAATTTGCAGAATTTCCCTCCTCTCGGCTGCAAATACTCCTTTTGTGCACGTTTCCCCCTTATTTTACCCTCCAGCCCATTAACATCCCCACAGGAGTGGTTTACGGCTTTGTAAGCATTCCCAGTGTCCCTGCAATTCCACTTGATCCCTTTGCCAAGAGTCTCATGGTGGAAAACATCTTCAGGCTGACACCATTTCAGTCACATTTGCCCTCGGTCTGCACTGCTCTGCACACACAACCGTGTGGTTTTGTGCTTTGTATTGGGCATTTGATATGGAACAGTTGATATCAAACATTTGATTATCTTTAAATGAAAGGTAGGAGCCACTTAGATATTCCCCGTAAGTTTCCCTCCCTCGTGCACACGGCAGCATCCCTCCCAGCCAGGCCACGGCAGGAGGATTAAATTATCCCGTGTTTGCTGGGAGAAGTGCCTCCAACAAGGAATAGAACTCTGGGTGGGAGGAACACGGGGAGATTCAGAGATTAGAAGGCCTAATGGAGTTTGGAGGGGCCGCATTCTGAATCTATCAAACCCTGACATTTGAGGGAGCTTTATATTTTCCTTTAAGAGTAGTGCAGACCCCAGTGAATTATATAATGGAATATGTCTCCCCAATGTAATCAAAGTTGACCTAACAGATTTGTCTTTCTGGTGATACAATCTACTGAAAATCTTTAAGGAAATCAGAACTGGATTCAAACAACAAAGAGGAAAATCACTTTTTAAATATAAAACGGGCCTAGAGAAAGCAATTCCTACCAATTAGAAATACTGCAATCGTGGAATGGCTGAGATTGGAAAACACCCTGGGACCGTGGAGTGCAGCCACTCCCAGCACTGCCCCACGTCCCCAAGTGCCACATCCACAGGGCTTTGAAGCCCCTCCAGGGATGGGGACCCCAGTCTGTGCCAGGGCAGGGCAGCCCTTTCCATGAAGGAATTCCCCAATATCCACCCTGAGCCTGCCCTGGCCCAGCCTGAGGCCGTTCCCTCTCCTCCTGTCCCTGTTCCCTGCCAGCAGAGCCCGACCCCTCCGGCTGCCCCCTCCTGCCAGGAGCTGTGGGCACGGAGGAGGAGATTCCCCTCCCAGGACAGGGCACCACGGCTCGAGGAAGGGGCCAGTTCCTGTCACTGCCTGCATTGCTCAGGAGCCCCCAGAGACCCCTCGGGATGGGACACCCCAAGGCAGACACCACCATGCTCAGAAAACAGCAGCACTGACCTGAACGTTCCAGGGGAGGCTGAGTAAATCCAGTTTAAAACCAAAAAAATTTGCATTGATTAGGCCTGAGGAAAGGACTCCTTTCTCACCCTGAGGAGCAAAAGGAAAGGACTTCAGGCTTGCCTTATAAGTGCATTTCGAGAAGCATTTTTCTGCATCTACGGCAAAAGAAATGGTTCTAAATTGGTGCAATATTAAATTGATTTTATTAAATCCCTCAATAGAAAAACACACAAATGATTCTCCCCCAAATGTTCTCATCACACCCTAAGTGAAGTTTACCTGTTGCTAAAAAAAAAGAAATCTCAATTTTAGGATTGCTGTTAACTGAAGAACATAATGCTGATTTCTACAAAGTTAAGAGCAAGGAGTAAAACTCTAAAAGTCCAAATGTCTCTTGCCAGGCAACTGAGCAGAGGAACTGAATCAGAAGGCAGAGCCACTGCTGGTCTCTGAGCACACACAATAAAACCAGTCAGATTCCATTTGTTAAAACATGTGATTCAATTAATTTTGCCATCTTTACTGAATAATTCACTTGATGAATCAATTCTTCGGGTAAATAAGCACTTCTACATCCCATTGACCTCTGTGTGGGCAAAACTGATTTTTCTCTTGGCATTGATGTTCTTTGGGGCCGGGAGAGAAGGTGGCTGGGTTAGGAGGCAAGTCCAGAGGAACCACTGAGGAGCCCCTGGCGTTGATGGACCCATCTGTGCCCGAGGCAGCCCCTCTCCAGGGGAGGGGAACCAGGAGAAGGTCCAAGCCAAGGCCAGCAGATGAGTGGCCCCAGGGAATAACCCCTGGAAGAAGCCCACACTCAACGCAAGCGGCACTGGGGATGACGATGCGCTTGGCCACTTCTCCCTGGTTTGGTTTCCTCCCAAGGGCCCCCTGGCCATTAAACAGGAGGTGGGAACTCCTAAGGACAGGTTTTTATTTCTCTAGTTCTATGACTAGTGAAAAATGTTATAACATTTTTAAGAACGAGGCTTTCCAGTAAGCACCACCAATTTCCTTAAAATGTTTGCCGTGGAACCTTTATCTGGGAGAAAAGCTAAACATAAGGACACAGAGAGACAGAGAGGAGATATTCCTGCATCTATTTGAAGAAATCTCATCCATAAAGAAACAAATTGCCATGGTAATTATCACCCCCTTACTTGTAATTGTAGGAATAACCGTACATGGGTGATACATATGGACCGCTCGCATCCCGCGCGCGCTAATTCTCCCTGGAAAGAAATGATCTTTTATGGAGCAGAAGTATTAAATGTGTTCTGGCAGCGAGGTGCTCTGCCACGGAGCCAGCCCTGCCTGCAGATGGAACCGCTCCCGGGGCGCTGCAGAGCGGCCTCACCCCACGCCAAACCCCCAGGGGCACCAATTCCATGTTCTCAGCCAGCCCGAGCGTCACCTGGGTGAGCTCCTTGTCAGAGGTGCGGGTGGAACCTGCACTGGGGCACAGCCAGACCCGCCAGGCTGCCTCCCAAAACCCCCAAACCAGCAGGGGCTGCACTTTGGGCACTTGAACTATTTAAGTATCAAGGGGGTGAGCGGATCTGCTGTGGTTTGGGTGGTGGGGTTTTGTCAGACCGTGGCAGAGCAGTGTAAGACTGAAACTCACATTTGCATCATAAAGCCAGACATGGATTAATATTTAGTTCCTCCAGTCACTGCAGAGGATCTGTTCTGAAAGGCCGAGGAGCTGGAGCACGGTGTTGCTGGTCCCATTGGTCATTGGGATAAATCACCCAAACCCGCTGAACAACGACCGGGGACCTTTTGGGAATAACAACTCCCTGCCCACTCACCTGGTCTTCAAACCCAGCAGGTGAGACACATAAGCAGAGTCCTGACTGGGTGCCTGGAGGCGCCCAAGGCCAGCTTGGATGGGGCTTGGAGCAGCCTGGGGTAGTGGAAGGGGTCCCTGCCCATAAAAAACCAAATGAACCAAAAACACACACACACAAAAAAAAACCCCAAACCAAAAAACACCACACAAAACCCCAAATAACCTCGTTTTTTAATTTCTATCCTTTTCTACTGAGATAAAGGAGGTGGCCAGGCCATGCATGTGCCAGTCCAAGTAGCACAGGAATATTTCAACTCACTGCTCCCACAGTTCCACCACTGAAATGTTCCACAAGAATCTCACCTCCAAACCCCTGTGCCCTGGCCCTGCCTGTGCAGAGAGCCCCTCCTGCCTTCTCAGCCCCAAAATCCAACTCCTCAGAAGTATTTTCTGTGATTTGCGTTTAACTGGTTTTGACTCATGGATGTTTCCAGCGACTGCCCTTTGAAAACCTGGAACTGGAATCTCTCATTAGTCAGATCTTTCTGCCTTCTGCAGGGAAAAGCAACTGCCGCTGTAAAATTGTTTATGAACAGTGGAAAAAACCCCATGGATTTCATGTATGGCATCAAAAAGGAGGATTTTTATCACAAGTACTGCAAATAGATGCAGGGCTGGAGAGCAGTGCTGCACCTTCAGCAACAGCACGGTGGGGATGGTTTTTTAATCAGCCCTGACTGCTCCCCGTGTGCAGGGAACAGAGAAATTGGAAATATCCTACGCTGGGCACTCATCCTGCCTTTCACTCCCGATGCTTGTGCGTGTGTGAGGGAAACACAAACTTTTTTTAGAAGTTTTTTTTCCTCAGATTTTTGGCCTCAAGTTTACATTAAAAAAAAAAAAAGGCTCCTATTCCTATTAATAAATGCAATTAAACTGCAAGCTAGAATGTTAATTCTGGCTCTTAGTGCTTCCTAATATGTTGTTTTTTTTCTCTAAAACCAGCTACAGGATGAGGTTTTGTCCTTCTGGAGCAGGTGTCTGAGATCCCACAGACTGCACCGCCCGTGTCCTTTACCCCCACACCCGCAGCCTCCTGAAAGCTCCACACACATCCCTGATCCGCTCTCGAGGATCAAACAGATAAATTATCCTCAGCAGCGAGGCTTAATTGCATTTCGGATCTGAGCCACAAACGTTCTGTCCAGGAGGGAGCAGCCAAAGGAGAGGGATCCGTTCTTTGTGCCCCGAGCCCTCCTCGCTCCAGCGGCTCCGGGACGCGCGTCCCCTTTTCCCCGCTGATGCTCCAGGAGCCCCGGCTCCTGTGCTCCTCAGGGCACGTTTCAGAATTGTTTTTAAAGCTCCGCATGGGCCCCGAGGAGGCAGGCTCAGATCCGATCCGCTGTGACAGGTAAAGGGCACCGTGAAGGCTCCGTGAGCTGCCTGCTACAGGGGGAATGCGCTCAGACGCGGAGCACC
Source organism: Mohoua ochrocephala (assembly GCA_013398855.1). Taxonomy (NCBI): domain Eukaryota; kingdom Metazoa; phylum Chordata; class Aves; order Passeriformes; family Acanthizidae; genus Mohoua; species Mohoua ochrocephala. The sequence goes on from VZTA01021935.1 coordinate 51,951, forward strand.
CTTTCTGTGCCGGGCACAGCCATGGCCCCCGTGCGCCATTTCCGAGCTCTCCTCACTCCTGAGCAGGAAAATCCCCCATTTGTGATGGGGTAAAGCACCACCTTACCCTTTCTGGGCTTTCCTCCTCGCTGGTGCCGTGCAGAGCCAGGGCAGGAATGGCAAAGCAGGGAGCAGGCAGCACCTCAGATCACCTTTTGTGGGGGAAATAACGCACTTTAAAACAAACCCCTCTGTATGAAAACCCAAGCACTTCAGAGCAACTACAGCAAAGCCCAAAAACATGTGGGCATTAGAAAAAAACCCCTCTTGTTTCTTCATTGACACAGTCAGGAGGGAAAGTTCACATTTTCACGAACCACGGGCATAACTACACACGAAACTTCGGCGTGCCTTGATGGCAGAGGGCTCCGTGTGCCGCAGAATGGTTTGGGTTGGGAAAGCTCTTCTTGCTCCAAAGCCGTGCCCTGGGCAGGGACAGTGCCCCCAGAGCAGGTGCATCTCCTCCTGGGAGCCAGGCACCTCCCTGGCACGTCCGGCCGCGGGCACCGACGGTCCCCGCTCACTTGGGAGAGAAAAGGTTCCACCACCTCACTTTAAAAGTTGCATTTTGATCTCTATAATGGGCTTTGTGCTTCGTACAACTCCCAGAAAACGCCACGAGGCCGTTCCCTGGCAGACAATGGCACTGGGCTCAGCAGGGTTCCTGCAGGCACGCTCCCAGGAAGAGCCAGGCTGTAAATAGCACGTTACAGGCGTCTATTTCGAGACGCATGAGGTTAGAAAGTACAAAAAACTATTACTGCAATAATTTCTACTTCTGCAGTTCCATCTAAAAATCTCAGAACTCGCTGCTCGGCCTTTGCAAGGCTCGTGTTTGTGTTCCAATTTTTCCCACATATTTGATGACGACTGTTTTCAGCAGCGGAGCGGCCAGACTCCCTTACGGAGCGATTACACAAGGAATTAATTATAGGAAAAGCAGATGAGAGCAGCACTGAAAATAACTCGAGGTCAAATTTGTGCCGTGTATCAACTTTACATAATCGAACTGGGTTCAGAGTTGAAATACTCCCCAAAAAGAACCTTCCAGGAGGCACCCGGCCCCAGCCATTCCTCCAGTGTCCCTTGGCAGGGCGGGAGGCTCCAATGGGCTTTGCTCACGATCCCACCAGTGAAGAACTTCAAGGAGCAGAGGAAGTTTTTCAAACCTGCAGAACTGCACTTTGTCCTGGAGGAAACTTGATCCATCTTTTAATTGCAGCAGCCCAAGTCGACAAAGCCTATCCCCCTTTTAATTGCAGCCTTTTGAATCGAGATGCCCTTCCCGCTCCAGCTCTCATTTTTCCAAATACTCCCCAAACTCTGGGATGATTCCCTTGCTATCCCAAAGCAGGGAGATGCTGCTGGAAACAGCCCCAGTGCTGTTCCCGAGTTCTCTCGACAGAGTAGCCTCACAGGCTGTGTTTTACATCAGTTCATAGAAATGACAGATGGAAAGACATTTAATTTACCCCTCTCAAACAAGGACCACTTCTCCCGGCCTCCTCAAACAGCGAGAGGAGCCCAGAGCCTGCCGGAGCTGACAGGTTCAGACTCCGTGGCCGGGTGTCCCTCACGCCCCCGGCCTTATCCAAACACCTGAGCACCCACGGAAGGCAGGGAAGGGCTGAGGGACACGGCAGGAGCTGCAGGCAGAGCAGGGCTGCCCGCACGGAGATCCTGCTGATCCTTCTGAACAGCCACATGAAAATTAACAAAGCAAAAATAGGGCATTCGCCTGCTGGAGCAAGTCCAGAGGAGGCCCCAGAGCTGCTCCCAGGACTGGAGCCCCTCTGCTCTGGAGCCAGGCTGGGAGAGCTGGGAATGTTCACCTGGAGAAGGGAAGGCTCCAGGGAGAGCTCAGAGCCCCTTGCAGGGCCTGAAGTGGCTCCGGGAGAGCTGTAGAGGGACTGGGGACAAGGCCTGGAGGGACAGGACACAGGGAATGGCTTCCCACTGCCAGAGGGCAGGGATGGATGGGATATTGGGAAGGGATTCCTGGCTGGGAGGGTGAGGAGGCCCTGGCACAGGGTGCCCAGAGCAGCTGTGGCTGCCCCTGGATCCCTGGCAGTGCCCAAGGCCAGGTTGGACGGGGCTTGGAGCAACCTGGGACAGTGGGAGGTGTCCCTGTCCCTGGAATTGGATGGGCTGTGGGGTTCCTTCCAGCCCAAACCATTCTGGGAGTCTGTGGAAGAGAAGCAGAGCAGAAACATCCCCATGTCCTGAGCTCCAAACCCTTGGAACACGAGGCAGTGAGCAGTCAGTGCCTGTCAGGAGGGTCCCCAGAGCCCCCAGCCTGGCACATCCCTTCTGTCCCTGCCCTCGGGAGAGGGGGCTGCTCTCACACCCAGCTGAGCTTCTCGGGGTGCAGTCCTTGAGCTGGGCTCTGCAGGTTTAGCCTCTGTGCTGGTTTTGGTTGTTTCTCAGGGTCACATTTTTTTTAATTGAGCCTCCTTTATTATTTTCAGTTCAGTTGTGCCCAAATCCAGAGGCATTCAGAGCTCAGCTCAACACCAAAGCCAAGAAGCCAAAGCAGCTGGGTTTCATCAACATTTACTGCCGACACTTATGTTGACGAGGATTTTCTCCTTCCACAGCTTTCTTCTCCCTAAAAAGTTGATATTTTGCACTGCTCTAACTCAGGGAAACGTAAGGGCTTTTTAAGAGATATTTGGTGGACTTTATGTTTCCCCCCACCCCACTCTCTGGTGGGAATGTCTGATTTTCCCTTTGGAAATCGGGCACATCTCGAGGCAAGGCAGAGGACGCCACATGGCAAACTCCAGCACAGATGTGCTCTCCCAGCACCCGGAATTAAGCCATTGTTATTACACCATTCAAGGCATCCAATGACTCCTAACCATAATTTAGCTAAGATCAAGTGTAAAATCTGTTTAATAATACCCGATACATCCTCTATCCTGGAGATTATATCCTGCATTTGCAGGGCATTGACTCCATAATCTAACAGGTCTTTTTCATCTCTGACTTCCATTAGCCTATGAATTACAACAAAAGGACCATTAGGCAAACCATAATTGTGGAAACAGCCTCTGACACGTGAGACTAACTCCTGCCATGGCAGGGAAAACTAAAATTAAAACACAGACAGACAACTGAAAGGAAAGCATTCCCTTTATCCGAGTGTTAACTCGCTCGATTAGAATCAGGAAACAAAACTCACTAAGTCACAGGAAAGGCGTTTTTCCCTCCCCATCTCTTTAGAGGAAAGACTTTGTTTGGGCAGCACAGCGAGTGCTGGTTTGTCCCTGCAGGAGGGATGGGGCTGGGGGGTTATTTGGGATGTTTTTCCTTATCTGCTGCCTCTCCCCAACCCAACTTGTCCTGCGCCCCGGAGCCACTGCTGCCAAGAAAAGTCACATCTTCCGACGAGCTCCACCTGGGGAAGCGTGAAACAACAAAGCAACCCAAAAGGCTCAGGGAAGGCAGGAAGCATCCAGCCGAGGCTGCCTGGGAAGGGGCTGGGAAGCGCAGCCATCCTCCAGCAGCTCTGGCTAGCACACATCCCTGCAAAGGTCATCGGCTCTGCAAACACCTCAGAGGGAAAGAGGAGCTCGCAGATGAAGTCACACACTGTAACACACGCACGGGGAATGCAAAGTGCACGGAGCCCGGCCCAGGGGAGCGGCGAGGAGCCACCTGCAGGGGCTGGGCCAGGTGTCCCAGCTCGTCCTGGCTGCCTGGGCACTGGCCAGGCTCTGCCCTGCCCCGGGAGCTGCCCAGGCCAGGGCCAGGCAGGAGGGCTGCCGGCATGGAGGGGTTGTTCCTCCCCAGCATCCATCCTCCCCCTCAGCACTGCCATCTCAGCACCACAGCTGGGCTCTGCCAGCAGCCATCCCACCCTCCTGGGCATGGCAGGGACGTGGTGTCCACTTATCACTGACCAAAGGCCCGGGATCCACGCTGGGGGTGTGAACAGCTGAGGGAGATCCAACACCACTCCCTGAGCACGGAGGCACCTCACGCCGAGGCCTCGGTGCCCTGGGCAGCTGTGCTGCTCCCCCGCTGCACAGACCGAACCCCACAGGTTCCATAAGGCGAGGGACACCCCGTGAGGTCACCTGGGTCCCATCCCTCGGCAGGATGTCACTCACCCCTGTGCTCAGGGCAGGGCTCAGAGGAGCACGTCGTGGTTTGGGACCAGCAGAGCACCCCCGGCACTGGAGGGAGCCATTCCCAACGCCTTCCTGACGAAAAACACAGCTTTCGGCTCTCCGTAACATTTCTCCAGCCTAATTAAGAAATACTTTTCACATGACCAACTGCTCCTTTTTCCCATTACTTCCAACGCGACTGTTTATGCAAAACACGCTCATTAACGCCAGCTCCGCAGCATCATCTCCTCGCGCCGCGACCTGCGGAGAAAGAGCGCGGGGCTGCTCCCTTACCTTCGCACATCCTACCGCTTCCCAGAAGCCGGGCTGGAGGAGCTGCGAACTGGAGCCAAGCCCATGGATCCATGTGCGGCACCAGGCTCCCGCACAGCTGTGCTCTGCACCATGGAGCAGACTTGCGACACATCTGCTCGCCGCTCCCAGCCCTCCGCGGCAGCGCCGGCTGCCAATTGTGCCTCGCCGTGCCAAACCGGGTGGCGGAGAGCGCTGATTATTATTTATGGAACAGAGGGATATCCAGTAGGGATTAGGAGGACTCTCAAGATCACTTCTGTTTGCAACTTGAGCGGGGTTTGAAAACGGGTCTTTTCAAACGGCAGCGAGTAAAATTATACATTTCTGCCACAACGCGCTTGGAGCCACATTAACGCTGTCGTCGCAAAATCGGCTTTCCGAGAGGTTTAGGAGTTGGCAGCAAGGGCTCTCCACGAGCTGGAAGCAGCCACACCTGAATTGTTTTCTTCATTAAAATCAGATCCTGAGGAATATTCACGCAAAGAGCCTGTTGGCCAAACAGGATCCAGGGAAAGGCACACAGCAAAGCCCACTCGAGTTCAACAGGGAAGTGTCACCCGCTGATGGCTGTGACACCCTCGCTGCCACCACTGCTGCACTGCAGAGCCTCTGGCTTCGGCAAACAGGCAGGAGCAGCGCAGGAAAGGATCCTGCAGGGCAGGAGGGACAGCAGGAGCTCACCAGGAGAGCGAACATCGCCTCTCTCCCGAGCATGGGCACCCCAGAACTGCCCGGCCCCGGTTCCGCGGGCTCCGTGCTGCTCCCAGGCACCTCCTCACCTCAGAGCACCTTCCCACTTCTCATCTCATACAATCAGTAAGGCTGGAAAAGACTGTTAGGGTTGGAAAAGTGCCCCCAGGCTGCCCCTTTTAAACTCCTCTTTCAAGCAGGACTTGGTGGGACACTGCCTCAGAATTTCCAGCAGGTTCCTATCTGCATTCCCAGCTCGGAGCTGTAACTCAGCCTGGAGCAGGGGGTGCCGTGAGATGGCATCTTCTGCACCAAAAGAAGCACCTCCTGGTTTATTTTTCCTTTTTCCTACAGAAAGATCTCCACAGTATTAATCCCTATTCAATATTGGCTTAACTTGGGAAGGACCTGGGGCTGGATGCATGAAACCAGGATTCCTTCCTGGAAGCACAGACTCCAGCACAAACACATGGGAACGTTCTCAGGGCTTGTACATCCTCTGATCCCCGCAGAAAATAAACCTGCTCCAGCTTTCCACAGCACAGGCATCCCTGGGATTGCAACACCAAGGGTTTCTCTGCAGGCCCTGCTTTACTGAACCTGCAACTTTCTCCCCTAAGATGTCTCCAAAGGCAGAGAGCAGATGTCTGGAATTCGTTTTAGCAGCACCTCACCAATGGCAGGAGCTTTTTCCTGGTGACTTTGTCATTAAACCACATTTTGTTTGCAAATCTGTTAAAAACACAACTCTGACCCAAACGTATTTCAGGGAATGTGCATTTCTCATTGTTCTCATCGCTGCTCACTTATAGGTGAGGAAAGCATTGTGAACACATGAAATGCATTTGTTTGTGTCAGGAAATGCAGTGAAATAAAAATGTAACAATTCTTTCAGTTCTGTGAGTTTCATCTTCAGGAATTAGCACAAAGAATCATTTTCACAGAGGTTTTCAGGAGAAAAGACATCAGTTTGTGACTTGAAATTAATTTGTGACAGGCCCAACTGTGGTTTATTGTCCTTCTTTGTGCTCTCTGTTACACAGGAGATTATTCATGATATAAATGTAATGAATGCATGAATTGGGGGTGCTGTTCTTTGGGACCCTCGACCATTTACATTCCATAAACATTTATATAAAACGTTGGGATGCTGTGCTGGCCAGCCCTGAGTTTCAGCAGCTCATTGATGCCATATACTCACATGCTTAAGGTTGCAAAATGCATGACCAGACACTGGAAGTCACATCACTCAAAAATCATGTCCATTCTTTTCAGACACGTCCAGGGAAATACCCAATTTTACAGCAAAACAGGAAAAAACCATGATGAGAGTTCTGAAAATGTGAGAGTCCTGAACCTTCACTGAGGGACTGCAGAGACAAACCCCCAAAGCACCCCGAGTGCAGGAGCAGCCAGCCCTGATTCCACGGGCCCAGCAGATTCCTGCTCTTCCCCTTCTGTGTTTGCCATTTCCAACAACAGCAGGGTAAAATTGGCAAAACTGAGGGCCCCAAACTCCTCAAACGGCTCCAAAAGACAATTACCCAACCATTTAACAACGGCACAGCTCCTGCAGAAAGGACTTTCTGAATCACAGAATCGCAAAATCCCGGAGAGGTTTGGGTTGGAAGGGACCTTATCCCATTCCACCATCCCGGGTTGCTCCAAGCCTTGTCCAGCCTGGCGTGGAGCACTGCCAGGGATGGGGCAGCCACGGCTTCCCTGCAGGCTGGCAGGGAGCAAGCGGAGAGACAAACAGGAGGGACATTCGGGGCCTGGGCAAAGCCGGGACAGCGGGAGAGAAGAAGGTGTGGAAGCAATCCCGCGGGAATGCCGGTGCAAAGCCGGGACAGCGGGAGAGGAGAAGGTGTGGGAGCAATCCCGAGGGAATGTCGTGTCTGTGCTCAGGGGGAGCAGCGCCTGCACCTCGCAGGTACCCAACACCTGCAGAGCCATCCCTGCGCAGAGCGGGGACCGTGTGCCCTGTCCCTGAGCGGCCCAGGGACTCACACCGGGCACACGGGTGGGCTCCGGCCCTCCCTCCCCAGCCCAGGAACCTTTCGGGGGGCAGCAGCCCTGCCCGGCCCCGCTGCCCCCGGCGCTGCCCTGCCTGCCAAGCCGCAGCGAGCACAGCCGGGTGGAAATGAAGGCTGCGCTCTTGATGGGAGCAGCAAACCCATCCTCCTGTGACGGTGGCTGTGCTCCCACACCGTGACCCGAGCCCATCCCTGGCTGGCGGTGACGTTCCCTCCCCAGAGCCGGAACATTTCCAGAGGGGCTGGCGGCGGCCGCTCCTCCCGCAGCTGAGCTCCGCATCCTTGGCCTTTTAAGTTTAGCTCCAGAGCTTGTCGCTTCCCTTTATTTCTCCGTGAAGCAGCTGGAGGGGGTCTGGGGCTCAGGTAGGTCCCTTCCCTGCTCCCAGAGCCGAGCCAGCGCCGCGGGCCCGCCCTGTCCCCCTCCTGCACCCGCGGAGCGGCACCGGCGGCACCGGCACCGGCACCACTGGGACCGGCCCCGGCCACCAGCACAGCCCTGGCCCTGGTTCGGCCCCCAAACACTGCCCCGGCACCCCGGGGCTCACAGCCCACCCGTGCCACAAAGTTGTTCTGGAGGATGGGAGCACGCACAAAAGACTTTTTGCTCTTTGTTTGGTCCTGTGTCACAGCCCCGTGGCATTGTCTGCAGTCCTGGCTGGGGTGCTGCAGCTCGCCGTGTCATTTGTACGGAGCGTTACAATGATAGAACAATTAAGATTTTGGATTTTTCTTTGTAGCAAACCGAATTAGCCAAGAAAAATGAGCTAAGTAATGTTATTTAGTGTTTATTAACACATGCAAGTCCCTGTGCCTTCAGTTAAGACACCCAACAGGCATTAAAAGCCGGGTTTGCGGCGCTGTGGATCAGATCCATCCTATTAAAGCCATTAATTCAGCCAGAGCATCAGCCCAGCACACGCAGCAGCAGCCAAAAGCCCACCCCAGTGACCTCCACAGCTGCAGGCTCCAGGCTGCAGCCCCCCAAGGGGGTTACACGGAAAGGCTGAGTGTCCACACACAAAACTTGATCAAACATCACTTCTCCTAAGCAGAAACATTCATCTGATTTAAACTCTTTCCACCTCACGCAAGCAGCTCGGCTGCAAAGGAGGGAGCTGAGGAGGAAAGGGTGAAGTGACAAAAACACCTGAGTTTCGCTATAGAAATTCTCATCTTCATGACGGTCCCAAAATTACAAACGAGATTTGGTTCCTTACAGAAAGCAATAAAGATTTGAAGAAAAACTCGAAGTTCTCTGGCCAGACAAGAGGCCTGTTCCATGAGATGTGCTGCTCACACTGGTCCAAAAGCAGCTTTCTCCTCAGCCCCTCGGCCTGGCACCTTCCCCGTGGTGCAGCAAACACCGAGCCAGGAGCTCCAGCCACCCCAAACCTCCTCCCTGGCCCCGTGCTCGTGTCCTGACGAACCAAACACGTTCCTACTGCATCTGCACGAGGCTCCAGCTGTGCAGGCATCCCTCACCCTCAGATCCCCACGGACCTGCAGGCAGGACAGGCTGCTGTGGGAGGAGAACGCGAATCACCTGTTTTGTGTAACCGAGCTCTCCTGGCCATCCTCACACCCCATCAAAATGCAATAATCCCATTAAAATGCAATAATCCCATTAAAATGCAATAATCTCATTAAAATGCAATAATGCCACTATTTTGATAGACGCATACTTTGAAATAAAATAAATTTTAAAAAAACGAACAAGCAATCCCACAAAGCTCGAGCTTCTCTGCACATCCACCCTCGTGCCTCCAACCCACAACGCCAGAGAAGGAAACTCTTTGCTGCTGAAACAGGGGAGCAGAGACAGGAGGAGATCAGGAAAACAGAGAAAGCACACCATATAGGAAATGTCAAATATGTCAAAACATTCATGAATAGCAACATCTCCCCGTGCACCATCCCCAGCTGCAGAGGTTACTTAGGGCTAACGCTTCAGCAAGTGCAGATTATGCAGCGCGGGCTTTACTTATACATGAAAAATCAGCTACAGGTGCACCAAGGTGCTTTTTGCATGCAGCCAGTCCGGGGATTTCTCCCACTAAAGAAAAGTCAGGAGGGTAAAAATCACACAAAACACGAATTTCCCAGCTCTGGCCGCTCACGGTGCCCACGACACACGGCGAGGATCATTAGGGAGAGGACGGAAAGCAACTGCGGCCGATCGCATCCCCAAACCAACAAAGCTCCCACCCGGGCTCGTGCCCGCAGCAATTCATCTCCAGGAAAGATGGACTCAGAACACGACAGGCTCACACCTCCGAATCTCCGACTGGGAATTCTGTCAGGCCAGTTTGGTGGAGCTCAACACGCCCAGGACAACACCACATCGTCCAGGCCCTCCGAAAAACGCAGCTGGAATTAAATGCCACCGGTGGAACACCGTGGGCTGTGTGAGCAGCAAACACCTGACCTGAATTCACCCCCAGTTTGTTTGGCAGGTTTGGGAACCTTGGCATATTTGGGAGAATTGTGCCTTGGTGTCACCTCCTCACCCCTCCACAGCAGGAGGAGAAAGGGGCCCAGCTCTGGAGAGGAACAGGAGCCCCTCCTGCCTGGGCTTCGCTGGGAACACCACTGTGACTTCCAGACAAAGCAAACGGACTCCATTCTTACACCTCGGTGCATCAGAGGAGTAACTCCACGGAAAACAGTGCAATTGGGTGAGCAACGCAAAAAGTTGGGTTCAAATCAGCCCAGTGGGTTGGTAAGGAACTACAAAACCTGGAATTCCCAGGGAACAAACCAGGACAGGTCTGGCTGCTCCTCACACGAGCCCAGCAGAACGAGCAGTAACAAATTCCAGCAGCAGCACAGAGCTAAAATAATTAAGATAGCTATTGATCTGGAATATTGCAAGTCTGGAGAAGTGAAATCTTTTAATAAATCCTCCCATTGATACCACCAGTTAAAAATTATTCCTTCAGCTCCATATTCTGCGTTGAGCTCCCACTCCAAACCTTTCTCTGAACGTCTCTATACACTGCTCGGCGTTTCTTCCCCGCTTCCTGGCTTTCCTGCCTTGCTAGAGCCTGCAGAACACGGCAAGCAGGAGCCCAGCGAGCACAGAGGCTCTGGCGGCGCTCCCCTCTCCAGCCTGCCCTAAAACCAGCCCCCGAGCCCCTGGAAGCGCTCCCCGCTGCGTTCCCGGCCCGAGCCCACCTCGGTGCCCGTGTCCGGGCGGGCAGCTCCCTCCAGCCTTCGCTCCGAGCTCGGCTCCTCCGCACGCTCAGCCGGCGAGCCACGGCCGGGGCAGGAGCGCACCCGGGGGCTGGGGAGCTGGGGGGAACTGCGGGGAGAGGAGGTGACCGGGCAGCCGGGGAAATGCCGAGGCAGGTGGGAAATGGCCGCCTGGGAAGGACAAATTCTGCTCTCCCCAGGTGCAGAGGGTTAAACCTGTTAGAAAAGTTACTGCAAAAGACGCCGAGGAAAGTGGTGGAAGCAGCTGATTTCTGGGAGGAATTGGGAGCAGCTGGGGGATATTCAGAGGGGGACGGAGTTGTTAAATTCTTTCTATAAACAGGTTTTTATTTTTCTTTTGCATCTCAAACCCTTCTATAGCACAGACGTTTACACTTTCATACCTATTTACACACGTTTAGGGAATGTCTGCATTCTCTCTGTATATTTAGGGGATATCTGTATTCCATAGGCACTATTTAGGTTAAAGTCACAACGACTCCAGCCCCGTGCCCGTGGCAATCCCTGGCTCAAGACCCCGCTCGGGATGGATTAGGCAGCACCTGCCTCTGCCCCAGCCCCGCTCCGTGCCCCCCCACAACACCCGCCTGCCACGGCACCGGCTTTTATTCCTTCTTACAACTCTTTATTTTAGGAATTTTTCGCCTGACCGAGCCGCAAACCGGGTGCTCGGGGCGTGCTCGGGGCTTGCCCGCACCGGGGGCTGCAGAGCCGCGGATCGCAGCCTCCCGGCCCCCCCGGCATGGGGACGCGGCACCGGGGTGCTCCCCGCCAGCCGCGGGGAGAGGCCGCCCCTCACCCGTGTCCGCGGGGTTTTGGGCACCGCGGGACGCGTGGCAGCGAGAGGAATAAAACCGATCCCGGGAGCGGCCTCCCCCACCCTCCCGCGGGCATTATTTTGTCTCCCCGAGGCGAGAGGCTGAAGTTCCGTGCCCCCCGGACGAACCACCGGAGTTTGGGTTCCTCTCTTCCCTCTCCGCGCTCGGGACCCCCGCGGGCGCATCCCGGTCCCCGGCGGGCGCCGGGA
>VZTA01021936.1:3202-51693 GCA_013398855.1 Mohoua ochrocephala
CTCTTTGAAGGAATAGAACTAAAAAAAAAAGAAACTGTCACTGTGGCCAGACATGCAGAGACAGAAAATTATATAACTTCAGTTCATTAAGTTTTGCATCCAAAATGATGAAATTGGCAAGAATACTGCAAAAGACAGTATTCTCAGATAAGAAATATAAGATATTCCAAAGCATCTGGCCCATGCTTCAGAGATAAACATGCTGTATTAGAAGTAATTTTTGTGAAAATCCTGATTAATTATCTCTGGAAGGATGATTTTTATTCCAATGAATTTCTGAAATAGTCTTTTTTGATTCTTGGGTAATACTCATGTCTCGTGTGTGTATCTAATTGTGTAGCTATGTTGCAATTAGCCTTCTGCAGGACAGAAATTTGAGAAACGTAGCATAAAAAAACCCCAACCCCTCCCCCCAAAACCACATCCAACCCTTAATTGCATTCTCCTAGTTACAAAGATCAGCTGTGGAGACATTTTTCAATACTCTTCAGTCTTTAGTGAAGACTCTTGGGAACTGGACATTGTAACCTCTCATGCCTCTCTGTGAATTGGAATACTCTGATTAATGCTTTCACCTAGAATTTCCCTCAGAGGTTTGGAATTTGCCTTACCAATATCCTAACAGTGCTGTGCAGGTTAGTGTGGAAGAATTGTGTTCCCTCTGGCACCTTGATCTGGAGTGGTAGTCATTGTGATAGCCAGTAAAATATGGCAAAAGAGACGTATTTCCAATCATAGCCCAGAAACAGAATGTCTGTAAATCTACCAGTCGCTTTAACCTGGAAACATCAATACCTGACAGATACAGCCATGCAGAGCCACGTCTCTCAGGTGACAAAAGAAGCTGTCACTAGTTGGGGTTAACTTGGCTACAGAGAATAAAGTGTATACCTCAAATGGAATGTCTTCTGATGACTGGGAAGCAAATTAAAGCTCAGTATTTACCTCTATAATGAAAATATGTTTGCTCAAGATTAAAGTTCTCAGCTGCACTTCACACACATATACAAAGTGAGTAAAAAGATTTATCTCACTGTTAGTTTCCAAAAAACATGGTAACACTGAGTTTGAGACGAATGACCTAGCTTTTTAGGACTGAAGAATGTCCTGATGAGTATCCAAAATATTAATTTAGAAAATTCTTACTTGTTCTAATATTGCAGTATATATATGCACTACCGTCAAGGGCAAACTGGCAAACTGGTGAGCTCTAAGGCTAATCTTTGGGTTTAGATTTCTTAATTCCCACTTCTTAGGTTAAAGCTAACCTCTTATGAACATATCGTCAGTCAATCAAATATTTAATAATTATGCTGTATTGTAGAAATAGCTACAACTTTTCAAAATGCAGTATATAAAATCTGTATATCTTTGTTTTATTAAGCTTTATTAGAAATCTCATTGATTATATAAATAAATGAAAAGTTAGCATTCTGTAGCAATATCTCACCAGAACAATGCTTACTGTATGGTTAATTTTATCTATTATACCTCTGCTTCTAATATGTGAATTAGGAAAAACTCTATATGAATTATGGAGCCGGTAACCAGAAAGATCCAGAAAGATGCTGAGGTGGCAGTGTAATTGGATGTGGGACCAGACCACTGTTTTCTTTTTACTTCTATTTTTTTATGGTAAAGCAATGTAAGTCTAAACTCCACTATTTTCCTTGTGCAGGGACAGCCTAAAACTACATCCTCCTTCTAGGAAACAGGTGCAGGAATTTTTTTAAACCACTGAGTTTAAGGAAGGAAAGTAACTGCTGTGCTGCCTTTTTATTTACCTTTTTTTGCCCCTTTAATTACAGGCAGTACTTATTTAAAGTGAAGATGTAACCTGAAGTACAATATAATTTGATTAATTTCAGGTGTATTTTACATATTGCTTCATTGTAAAAAGCACTTCAATATATGGTAATGAATTTTCTTTAAGTATGCATTGAACATGTGACAGAAATTATCTTACACAATTAATTCAATCTGAAGAGAAGGAAAAAAGGGAGCTAGAAAAAACAAATAAAAATATTTCTAGAAAAATACACCAAAAATTCTATGCCATCGGTGTAGAAAATTATTTTAAACTTTAAACTTTCAGAGTAAGCATACCTAAATCTCAGTAAACTCCTCCTGCAATGATAATTTTTTGTGATCCTATGTGAAGATAGCTACATTTTTCAGAGATTTACTGAAACATCGTCATACTGTTATATACCTTTTTGTTATCCCTTGTCCCCTTTTTGGCTGCTTTGAAACTGAAGAGTCACAACAAACTAAATTTTTCCCAGTTGCTTTATTCAGTGGCAATTAAATCAAGTGGTTTGGACATGACGCTTCCTCCCTTCTGATCAGCCATTTTCCTGCAAAACAAAGCAGAAGAATGAGGATATTACAGAAGAAGTTTATGTCTAACTAAAAATTTTAGTATCATTAAGAAGAAAAATATTGACAAGCATGTTTACTTGAAGGAAAGGTATGAACTCCTTCACCTAGGCCGTTGAATTTTGTCTGTAGCAGAAAAATAAATATTTCCAGAAGGTTAACTGTTCTCTAGCATTTAGATCCATTGGCATGCACTGGCCTGTGTCTGCATGATTAATTGCTTTAACTCCCCAAAAAACGGCACTTGTATGCAGACAGCGTATTGAGGATTATCCCTCGTCTTTCCTAACTCCTATTAGTCCAGAACATGCCTGTGAGAATCCATTGTAAAAATTATGCCAGGGACCATTCTAACAGCCTGTATTGGTTTGGCACGGTACCACGAGACAGTATAAGAGCATGGATGGTTGAGTTTCAGCACCCAGGAACATTATTCAATTCACTAGTTTAGAGTAGCCAGTAAGTACAGCTAAAGGACAAGTTCTGGCCTCTTATGTGTAGCTGTGGGAAACTTGACTTTAATAGGACATAGAATGGTTTTCTTTGTGGAAATGTGAGTGGTTTGAATGTTCCTCAACAACCATCATGTCAATACAGGAGTAGAGGCCAGAGCCTTGTCTCATCCTGTTTAGAGCAATGTAATGAATCTCTCAGGGCAAGCTATGGAGAAATATTCTCACTTTAGAAAAAGGCAAAGGAAATCAGTAGGATCTTTACTGTTTGCATGTTCTGTCAAAGTGAACAGAAGAAGAAATGAAGGTTTTGGGTGTAGCTCATCTGGTTAAACATAAGACATCTACCTCTGAATAGGTATGTTGTTTTCCTGTTTTAGCTAGCTCAAAGAGTTGTTATAGACTGGGCTTTGTATCATCCTCAAACAGGCATTTAAAATAGGTTGTATGAGTCATACTCTAAAATTGTCAACATATCCCCCATTGACTCTAAAGGTAGCTGAAGTTTCTGGTTCAGCAGGCAGTTTTTAGGTAACCTGAATTCCTACCTTTCCTCCATGCCAGCGCCTTGCCTGAGCTTTCATGCAAAAACAGCCTACATTTCATCTCTGCATGCTTTTTTGAACTGTTAGAGCAGGAGAGTGATACTGTTGGAGCTTTTTGTGTTTTGTTTTTCAGCCTTGTTATATTAATGTAAAGAGCATCTACATTCAGGGTTATGATAGAAAGCTGTGTAAATGGGACTTATCATAGTCTGCTTAAATGAAGCAAGAAAATTAAAAGCTATCCTATACATTTAATTAAAATTGGAAATGATTACTTAAATTTTGCTTTATTTTAATTTTTATTCTTTAACATTTTAATCAGGAAAATGTGTCTTATTTTCCTGTCAAACGACTCGTAGTTCCACTCACAAGTGTTGCCACACACAGAGCAAATACAATTATTAAAATGCAGCAATGAAGATTCAAAAACATAAGAGAATTATAATCTAAAGAATAGAAAGAAATAAAGCAAGAATTGAAATCTCATTCATCTTATTATATAAGCATTATATAATAGAATATCCTAATAAGCTATCATTGGCATTGTTGGTTTGTTCTGTTTCTCTGTACTACCTTTTAGTCTTACAGAGGATGCTTTGAGTCGTTCAAATTTTAGAAAGAGAAAAAAGAAATTTAGATCTAGAACCCCATATAATTTTTTAATCTGATGGTTTTTCTTGACCTTTTTTTTTGTTGGTGAGAGTATTTTTTATTGTGGGGGTTTTTTTTGGTGGTGGTGGTGGTGGATTTTGGGGTTTTTGTGTGTGTGTGTTTTGGCTTTTATTTTTCCTGATTTTTTTATCTGATGGTTTTGATGTTTTATCTGACGGTTTAAGCTAGAAACTCTGAAAGAACAAAAAATTAGGGCTGCAGAGGTTCCTGCAAATTATAGAACTTTACTTGATACAGAGCTGGGAAATGATCTTTGATACTAGGAATTGCCTGTTTTCCTTACTTTTGCTATTTGCCTCTTACCATTCACTAGTACATGCCTTCTAAAATATTTCTGATTAACTCTTATCAGCTTTAACACCAGTAACAAAAGTTAGGCCTTATCTTGGAGAATGCAATGTTGAAAAAACCCCAATCACATGAACTCAATACAATGTATAGGAAGCGGGAAGCAATCCTCTGCCAGAGGTTTCAGTTAAACGTGAGAGAAATGACCATGTCACTGTGAAAGCACTTGACTCAGAGTCAGGTAGCCTCACCTCAACGCTAAATTCCCCAGTGTTCTCCTGGGTTGTCTTGGGAGACCATTTAACATTGCTAGCTTTAGCTACACTTCCTATTTTCAACAGTTTTAGGCGTATTCCCAAAGAAAAGTTCCCTGGCTTTCCATGGTGTTTTGAAACACATCTGAGCCATAATCGGAGCACCCAGGAGGCACCTGTTTGAGTATGTATTCCAGAGGTCATGCAGCAGTCATGAATGGCCTTTTCATAACATGCCTTAGACCCTTAAAAGCATGCTGAGGAGGATGCACAATGAGGTTTATACCATGCTGTCACGTTGATAAGGCAGAAGATTAAACTCTCTTTCATTTACAGAGTATGTGCCTATGATTTCTGTGCAGCAGGATAATCCTCTCCATACTGTGAAGGAATCGTGTTCCATGTAATCAACAAACTGTGAGCATAATGATTAACAGAACTGGAGCTTTCCTTTTGCATATTGGCAAATAAGCAGAGAGCTGCTCACCTGTCTCAGCAACACCCCTTTTTCCCTGATGTGGTGGCTCTGAGAGATAGAGACTTTCTCTGCAAACCTTATTCCACTGCCAGCATTGCGTTGAGACCTGGGCTACCCAGTGCAGACTTTCCTAGACAGGAGTAAGGTCAGAATATCCCAATCACGGTACATTTTGAAGGGTAACGTAGTGCAAAACTTATATGTATTTCTGAAATCCTTGGTATCTTTCAGCATTTAACTGTAGGCAGTGTGTAGCACAGACACAAAATGGAGAAAAGTCTAACCATCTTTGCCTGGATGTGGACATTCCCTCTGCTGCTTGTGACTCTACTGCCTTCTCACACAATTGCCCCGTGCTTCCTATCCCCCGCATGCCCTGTCCACAGGCTGAAATGCTAAGGAAAGCCTGATAATCACATGACTTTTTTTCCGCAGGAAACTTTGAACTTCCAATTCATGCTGACACGGAAAATTCTGGAGTATGCAAGGTACAATTGCTAAAAGTTTGTGCTGAAAGGACAAAAATGGAAAGTGCATTGGAGGATCTGCTATGCACACACTAATGAAGAAAAACTGATTAGCTGATGACAGCTTTGACTGAAGTGACTATTAAATGGCAAAATTTACGTTTGAAGAACTGCAGTAAGACCAGCTGCAGACTGGAGATCCCAGATTTCAGACGAGCAGATTTTGACTTGTTTTGAGTGGAAGTCCTGTCCTCGCATTTTTGGGAGCAGCTAGAGCAGGGCTCCTCCCCAGGGAAGATGAGCTGGGAGCCACAGGTGACCCAGTACTGCCCAGGCAAGGTGCTGCACTGCTGAATCAGAGCACTGTCTGAGCAGGGTGAGCAGAACAGGGATAATGATAGCAAGAGATACTTTCAATGCTCCAGTGATCATGGCAGAAGCTGATGTGGTCAGTCAGGTCCAAAGCAAAATGGTGGCAAAGAAAAATGACGGTTTATAAACAGCTGGACACAGGTTTTCTTACAGCACAGCTTCATGTGTCCATGCAGGCAGGGGACTGGCTAGCTAAGGAGCTCTACAGAAAGAGACTCTGCTGACGGAATCACCCGTACATCTTGCAGAGATGAAGGCTAATTGAATATTGGACTGCATTATAGGATTACAGCCAGCAGGTTGGAGGAAATTATTTTTCTTTTCTACTTACCAGTTGTGAGCCTTCATCTTGAATATTGTACCACATATGGGCTCCCTGCTGCAAGAGAAATACTGATAAGTTGGAGAGAGTGGGTGGAGAAGTCAGCCTTGAGGGAAAAAAATGCCAAAGGGGGATCTAATTGCTCTTTTCCAGTATCTAATGGATGACTATAGAGAAAGCAGTGCTGAGCTATTTTCAGGTAGAAATTAAAAAAGCAATTGGTGCAACTAGTTGCAAAACCAGAAATTCTGACTGGAGAAAAAGTCATCAAAAAACTTGTTAAACACTGCAACAGATTGCCCCAGAAGGCTGTGGAATCTGTCCTCAGAGATATTTAAAACTTGATTGATTATGGCTCTAAGCAACCTGATTTAATTTTGAATTTAATCGTGCCTTGACTATCTGACTTCCAGAGGTCACTTCTGAACAGTTGCATGGTCTTAGAGCAAGGCAAATATCTAGGAGTAGATTGATGAAACCCACATAGAGCTGTCTCACATCCAAGCCAAGCTTTAGTTAATTTATGAGTATACATGAGAAAGCTAATCTGGCTATGTCATGCACATGCTGTGGGTAACTCACAACACTTGTAGGTCAGCACACTCGTTCCTAGCCAGGGTCTGCCATGTGCCAACTCAGTTCTCTCACCTCTGTCACAGTCCTGCCCAGCAACACGCAGCCTGGCTTACATACAATAGCCACCATCCAGGAAGACCAAAAATATTGCTATCATCCTCTTTATGGTTCCTGGGATGCATCTCTTTTTCAGGGATGCGGCCAAACCAGGAGCAGACTTGGCACTATCTGCATGCTAAGAGTATCTCTCTTGCCACTGCGTAATCATTACTGAAAGTCAGGTGCTGGGCCAGCTAGATTTTGCTGGCTCCCTCATGGAAGTTCTGGCAGAATAATGCTATTGAGATGGGTGCCTGCTGCCCGTCTCATCCTATCTTGATCTGTGTAGATACCTGCAAAATTATAAAATAACTCTCTTGCCAGATTCACCTGGAATTTCTGAGGAATGCAAGACTTTTCTGACATTTCTAAAAATGAATTAAAGCAAAATATACCCCCTCAAGCACATTTTGTCCTGTGGTTTACTTAGTTTAGGTATATTTGCACACTAAAGCAACTGTTTACTTTATGTACCATAGTCATGTCTGAAAAAATGAAGCTTATCAGTTTTTCATAGGCTTTCTTGAATACTTGCTCCAAAAAAGACCCTGAGAAATCAAAAACTCAAGCGCTGAAAATACCTTCTGAACCTGCTTGGAGGCCAGCTACAGTTTGTGAGTAAAGATTTTGCTGTACTAACTTTTGGAGTCTGAGGGAAGCAAAATGGGACTTCATTTTCTTTTTGAAAGGGGATTGTCTTGAACAGCCACAGAGATGGTATTTACCGTCCCTTCTATTCCTGCAGCCTTTTCAAATATGGACATATTTAGAAATCATCCAGGAGAATCTGTCTCTGAGATAAGTTTTGTTAAGACTTCTGTGCTGAACAGATAGCGTTATGTCCCAGAGGTTCCTAAGATGTCTGCTGCCTAGTTTGAAAGATATGTAGAGGAAAACCCAGATGCTCACTCTAATGGGAAAAATCTCTGAAGATTAGTTATGGGAGTTTGCTTGGGAAAAAAATGTATTCAGCTGGGAGAAGTGCTGGAGTTGGAAAGAATGTAAGCGGGCATTAAAAAAATCTATATGCTGTGAAAATAGAATTGGAGGGTTCACTCTAAATCCAGCAGCAGTGGCATGGCTTCATTTGGTCATCTGTGCCTTCAGGCACGCCTAATTTTCATTGTTTCAAGGAAAAAACACCTTCAATTCCTTCTTTTCCTCTTCCTCATGTTTATTCCTTTAATGAGTTTTTGGGGGGTTTTTTCACCCCAGAAAGTACACAGGAGTTTGAAATTAAATTATCCCCGAATGCAACTCTGAACTGTGCACTGGAAGAAATTCCTTCTGACTTTACTGCAGTGAACAACTTGTGCCAGAGGCATGCTGTCTAATTGCCATACACTTTCTTGACTAGTGTTGTGGGGAGGGAAAAGGTAGTGTGCGATCAACTGAAATATGAAACAATAAAACGAATTAAACGGCATGAAGTAAGAGGAGGAAAAATGAGATGGGAATTGTTTTTGTTAAATGTTTACTGTTCATACACTGCCTGTGGCTTAAATTCTTGACTGTTAGAGGATTTTACAGTTTTATGGATACTATCAGAAGATTTTAAAGTATTGTGGTTTGTATTGCAATTCTTGTTGAAAGTGCACTTTCCTTGCTTCTCAAATATTATATCTAGTTTGGTGGTTTATTATGTGCTTCTTGAAAGTCATCCTTCAGCCTTTCTTAGCTCTAAACTCAATCATAACTAGACTGATTCATCCAAAAAACAAATGTTACCAGAAACTCTCCGTATTCCTTCTCGCTTTTAAAGACCTTACTCTTTTCTTCTCCATAATTCACTTAGAAAAATCCTTTGCAAAGCCTCTGGTTTCCAATAAAGGAATAATTGTAGTTGAATACTGAGAAAAAAAATCTGCTTCTAGTCATGTTTTTGCAATAATTTCCTCCAGCTCTGTCATCTATTAATTATGAATTTATTTAGGAAAAAGGCTTGCTCATCAATAGTTTAGTAGCAAAGAAAAAGAAAGAATCTTTTTATAAAGGAGAACATGTCTCAAAAATCCATTCAAAAAGTTTTTTTTCTGTAGTACAGATACAAGTCTCTGTTTCCTTTTGGAAAGTTAATGCGATCACAGGTCATTAGCAGAAGGCTGAAAGTTTTCCTCCATTCACCTACTTTCTCTCATCACATACATTTCAGCTAAAAGATTGCCACATACTAACTGATACACACAGTATGCATGCAAGTGAACATAACTGAGCCCACATAAAGTATTTTGCAGCTCTGCCCAGAAGTAGGAAATTGCTTGCAGAGTCTCATCTACGTTTAACATTCTTTGATGGGTCAGATACCTCATTTTTTACATGCAATAATGGAAAGTAAGTGTCTGCAGACCATTCCCACAATAGTCAGTATTTAGCTTTGCTGCTATTTCAAGCAATTTGCATGAGAATGCCAGTATGATCTATCTACCCGGCTGCTTAAAATTCCTGAAAAATTTTAAATTTGGACTAAAGTGAAGACACTGTTTCTTTTTGTGCAAATAATTTTCTAAGCTTCCTCAAGATCCTAGCCAGAAGTCAGAATTTCAAGCATGTTACCTCGCCCATGCAGCAGTGATGAGAGCAAACACCTTGCATGAAGGGCAGGCTTAAAACTCAGTTACAAATTGCCTGGACTAGACAATGTCTGGCCAGAAAAGCTTCTTTTCTTTTTTTTCTTTTTTTTTTTTTTGGGACAAACACAGAAAGAACTTTGCAATTTCATTTTAATGGCAGAGTAACTTTACGCAATTAATTCACAGCTATATGACCAAGCAATCCTTTCCATTGTGAGGTGCTCAATATAAAGACATATTAGAAAGAGACGGATACGGACAGGAAAATGTATGCTCCCATTTTTACATAAAATACTAATTATAAGTGTTGCAGTGTATGAAGTTTTTTCTGAGGGATTCCCTTGAGGTTTAGTCTATGTTACTCCAAACCACCATTTCCGTTTCGTTTGAAAAGCTGAAACTCTTGAAGTAAACCTATGCCTGCTAAGAAATCAAAAGGAAAATCAAGGGGTCATGATCAGAAATAGGATAAATAGATAAACCAACTCTGCCTTTGTATATCTTGCAATTAATCTGGTTAACACTACATAAATTATGGGTGGGAAGGTTGGGACATTCTATGGGCTAGGCACAGCATCAGGCTGGAAAATCTGTCAGTGCAAGGGCTGTCAGCCTCCCAAGGCAATAGAATAAAGGAAAGAGTGATTTTTACTTCTTGGTCTGAAGTCTTCTTTCCCAACAATGAGGATATAACTGGTCTGCATAGAACATTTTCCTCTGGATTAAAGTTTCTTTCAGAGGATGAAGCAAAGTCATTCTGTGCTGGTGAGTAAGGGCTTAATGACTCCATGATAGGGTGTGGCAAAATATTCACCATAGGCTAATAATAAAGACAAATTAAGGCTTCATTGATCTTCTCAATTTCATTCCTTCTATCCCAGTAGAGGTGCATTCAGTGCATTTATAAGAGCAGATCTCTACTTTCAATTTGAGATTCACCAGTCCTGCTTTTCCAGGAGTGTTCAGACTCCTATAGTGCACTGCTGGAGGGAATTAATTTAGGAAGAACAATAACTTTTAGGAAGGACAGGGGTCTGTGAAGTTATAGTGCTTCTTGGGGATAATTATTTCCATGGGTTGCCCCACCCCAGCCAACTTCCTTGGCATTTTACAACTTTCTGAATCATTCTTTTTTGTGTGAAGGTTATTTATGTATGGTAATGTATGGTTATGTATGTATGGTATTTATCTAAAAGCAAAATAGTAACTCTCTTTTCCTTCCTGATTTTCTGAAAATGAACTTAATGTGTTAATGTGCTCAGTGACTACTCCATCATAATCACTTTCTAATCCCTATACAGTTTCTTGAACAAAGCAATCTGGGAAAGTTAGAATTCCCTCTTATGATGATAAATATCTATCAGAAACATTCAGCTGTTACTATATTCCTCTTAATTCTAAGATCTAAAAAACATATTTTCTGAGGCTTTTAAATGACCTATAACTGGCACGAAGTACATAAATGCAGAGAATAAAATGAAATGGCTTGCAAAATTATGCCACAGCAATATCACCACTCAAATATTTTAAAAAATATTTGCATGGTTTGCTTCAAACAAATTTTTAATTATTAAATGCAAATGTGCTATGGAAGGCCAGGAATGTTATTTTTTAATTTAATAATTGAACGTTTCACTTTTATTTCATAGCAAGATAATTCTAGTAGTAGGATAAGACAAGAAAATTTTGCATGTTCCCATCTACACTCCTTATTTTAATGTTAGTTTGAAAAATGTTGTGGAATACCTGTACACAATAGTCATTCTTTTAATAAGACCTCTCATATGAATGAACAAACTAGGATCCAGCAGGGATTTCTTTTCCTTTTATTTACATCATTAGCAGCACAACGAATTTGGCATATAAAGTCGGCTGGAAAAGCACAATATTTTTGTATGCATACCTTCTTCTTAATGAAGCCACAGGACAGTATTAAATTAGCTGTGGAATCTGGTACTTTTTATTGTAGTAGTTGATAGTCTGAAACTCTCTCTTCTAAGCCACAGTAAGTAAATAAATGGCTGTCTTCCATTTGACCACATTTCAATACCCTAGAAATGTGAGATGAAAGATTAAACTTACCTAAATTATTTTAGATTGGAAAAAGGTTTTCATATGGAATTCTATAACACTAATAACAGTCTTGAAAAAAAGTCATATGAAATTGTAATTTATATTATTGAGAAAACAGCAAAGGAAAAAATATATCTTCCCTACTTTGATAATAAAGTGGGGATGTGATAAAACATCTTCTTTTATGTAGAATTCCTATCGATTTCAATAAGGACCTCTACCTTATGACTGACTGATAGTAAGAAATGTGGATGTCATTATCTCTACATTAATTTCTGCAAAAATCAGCCACATGTTTCTAGGTTTCACATCCACAAGATGAGGAAAAAACCAGCGATTTCTCATAGCATATATTAAAGACAAAAATTCCTACTTGCTAACAAGCTACAGTACAAACAGAAAAATATTTGCAGTTCTTCAGAAGAACAGAAGAAATCAGGGATTTCATCTATGTAAAATGGGAATAAGTAGGCAGAGGTTGTGTATGAAGCTCTTAAAAATACTGTAGCTAAGATCACAGCCACGAGCCCAGTTCTTAAGCTCTACTAAGCCCAGAGTGGATGGAAAGAAGAGGATAGAAGAGGGGAATGAGAAGACAGGCTGCAGTCTCTCATGTCTGGCAAGGAGTCAATGAGCAGGACTCCCCCAGGTAACAATCTGACTGTCTCCATGTATTGCCAACAATTTCTAACCTGAAATCTCAGGATTGTTTGTAAGCCTTCTTTAGAACACAAGTTCTTAGATTTCCCACGACATCAATTAGACAATGCTGGGTACTCCACCACCCACGTGGCAGAAAAATTGACAGAAAAAGATGAAAATGCACAGCAACCAAAGGGATGGAGCAGAACAATTGTCTCAAAACCTCACAATATGATTAAGCTTAACTCTACACTTCCTGCTGATATGTTTATGCAGGAGAAAGATGCTGTGATGCCATTGGTGACGCTGAGCTCTTTCTTAAGTGCCAGCAACAGTTCCATTTGGTCAGACTGCAGCTCAATGAACTTGAGTATTGTGAGCTTTTGGTTCAAGCCAGATGTTATCGAAAATGTAAGGCAGTAACTATTCCATTTTCCAGTCTTATCTATCTTTCTGTCTCTCACAGAACATGTCCAGATTGCCTCTGTAGTGCTGCCAAGAAAGTAATGTATCCCTACAGGTCTCCCTCAGAATTAACATTGCAGCAGGAGTTCCTATCCTAGAAGAGATTTGCAGTCATAAGTCTATGTCTTGGCATAGTCAGAAGCATCTTCTTAGCCAAGAAGTTAGGGCCAGCACTGGGACGTATCTCCAAGCTACTGCAGCTTTCTGCCCTTCCCTTGGTGCACAGAATTCACCTTTCTCTAAAAATTATGTTAAATTCTTCAGAGATACTCTAAGGTTGCCCCAAATGTCTGGAGGTGATGTCACTGATTTTCAGGATGACAAAGGGCTGTTCTCTAATGGACCAGATCCATTGGCACATGCCTCTAAATGAGTCAGAGCATGACTAAGTTTGGAAAGAAAGGTGGTGGTCTTTTGTGGAAAGAAGAGAAAAGAAGGTGACAAAAAAGAAGGGTTTGGGTAAGAGTGCCTCATGCAAATAAGCTACATAGATCAAGTTGTATATGGCATGTATATATCATCTACAGAGGCCTCCTGTGTTTACTGAGGCTCACTAGCATGGCTGTGTGTACTGCTCTCACCACCCAAATGTCAAGGCATTCTTCCTGAGAAGCCAACAGCCTCAGGGTTTGATAAGGTCCAGTTAGGACTAGGTAGACAGTGCTGACTGGTGAACGTCAGGAACTTGATTCTAATGTCTACAGCCCTTCCCATGGATTGCAGCTTCTTCAGGGCACATTCACCTATACCAGCATGGAATTCTCCATGGTCTGCAGCTTCTTCAGGGCACATTCACCTATACCAGCATGGAATTCTCCATGGTCTGCAGCATGGGTATCTGCTCCAGTGCAGTCTTTGCTCTAGCTCCTGGAGCACTTAATCCTTTTTTTCTTGGTATTTGCAGGGCTGTCTCACGCATTTTTCCCTCACTTTTTTCTACTGTGTTTTCTGCTATTTCTTAGGTATATTTTTACAGATGCATCTTAGGTCCGTTGGAGCCAGCTGGAATCTGCTGTGTCCTGCTCAAGGCAGCTCCTGGCCTCTTACTCACAGACGCCACCCTGCCACCAACTTCTGGACACTTACACCAAAACTACATAATGTATATAAAATACATATTATATATAAAACATAATCATTAATATAATATAATATAATATAATATAATATAATATAATATAATCGATATAGGATCATTATATTTAATACCACATAGATTACATATAGCTATTGATATAGATATAGATCCTGTCAATCATTATTTGTTCAAACTTTATTATGCCCTACACAAACACTCTGTAGTGTTTCCATGAAAAGCTGTCTTTGACTACCCACCTTGCTCTTGTCTAATGGAGTTTTGCTAAACCTAAAGACTAAAGAAATGTATTTTGCAGTGCTGTTTTCAGATTTTTTTGGATACTCACTGTTGTCTTATGGACCCCACTCCAGAAGTGCTCGAGGAAGGGAGTGCTTGCTGATTCACAACAGTTTTAAGCAACAGCTACGTATGTGGCAAAAGTATACTGTAGGTATGGCAAAGTGGTAAGTGGATTAGTCTGGGAGACTTGGACTGTCTTTACTAATCATGAGGTGCAAGTATGGCAACACTGACACGTATCACTACCTGCTAACTGAACTTAACTGCCTCGTGAATGCTGATGCTACACATAGTCCCAGAGTCTGAGGGAGCTGTCAAGACTGGTTTCTGCCAAGTGCTAGGATGTCTGAAACATCACAGTAGATGGGAATTATGTGCTGCTACATGAAGATCGGTGAATTATAAGACACTACTAAAAGCAATACCCTCAGCACACAATTAATAAGCAACCTGGACTGAAATATAGCTGCTTAAAATATTACATTAAAAAAAACTTTAGGATCTCAGATAATTGGTACAAGCTGAAAGTTCTGTGTTTGGAGTAAGAGAGAGGTTAAGGTTGCTGTGGAAATGGCCTACAGCAAATAACTCCGTATAATGTATACTGTAAAAGATAGTTTGTCTGTGGGTGTTGAGGGCTGAATCAGCCATCTGCAGATTAAGGCTTTAATAAAATGACTTTTGTCTGAGAGTGTAGGGTGCCAGAAGAAGTCTGATATGCTGCTGGAAGTTACGTTGTAATGTTAAATTATGTCTACAAAAATACGGGAGTTAAGGAAGCCAAAGCTCAGATCTAGTTAAAAACAGTAAAAGATGTGAAGGGAAAAAAAGAAGGATTCTTTTGAAAAATGGGCAGCCAAGAAAAGGCTTAAAAAACTGAGACAGAGATTCTAACTGCCTGCTTTGCCTTTTCATTGGTAAGATGAAAGTTTGCTCACAGGTCTAGTGGCAGTGTGTAGGAGCAAGCATCATCCAGAGCAATGTAAGATGGAGTGAGGGAACACTTTAGATTTTTGGGCATACTCCAGTCCATGGGATCAAATGGGTGCATCCAAGGATGCTGAGGGATGTGCCCAATGTCACTGTGAAGCCACTATCTGCCGCACTGCCTGCTGCTTCGCTCTGGCTTGGCCGTTCGACCCAGGGACCACCACCCTCACAGGATTGAGGCGTCTGGTCGAGATAGGGTCACTTCTGGCCTGAAGCTGTTTGCAACAAGCAGTCTCTTGGCTTATGCATATGGCAGAAGCAAAGACAAGGAGGAAAGAGTTGGAATTTCTGTAGCTTTAATCCAAGTTTATTTTCTTGAAGGGGAGCTCACAGAAAGACCCCTTAACTCTTTGGTCACATGTTTTTATAGGGTCACAAAGTGAGTGAGGTAGCAAATCAAAAGGTGACACGCACAACAGTGAACTGATAGAAACATCTCAGGGGAGGAATAAACCTATGTTAACAAATGACAGTACAGCTAAAGATAATCTTGAAACACACTGTCCTGTGAGACAGCCCTGAACCTCTGAAACAAAGAGAGGGGGCAGACATAGGTGATCTCAGGGGTTAAGAATATTTATGCTGTGGACTCTTCTTCGAACCTATCCTCAGAGGCAGAGTCTGGCGCAGTGAAATTAACCCATTCTGAATCACCCAAGATAGTCTGGGTCACTACCACAACTATCTATGATCTGAAAGATCATGGTGACTGGGGGGGACTCCTAAAAATGAGAAAAAGGAAAAGCTCCCATTTATCTTCAAAGAAGGGCAGAAGAAGAGGGCATCTGGGGAGATGGACTGCTCAGCCTCACCTAAATACATGAGAAGATGATGGAGCAGCTAATGCTGGAAGTAGTTGCCAGCCTTAGGAAAGGCAAGAAGGTGACTGGGATCAGCCAACATGGTTTTATGTAGAGGAAGTAGTGCCTGACAAAACTTACTACTTTTTGCTGTTAGATGATGCACTGAGGGCCGAGGGAGAGCTGTGTGTGTTGTTTACCTGGGGCTTAGTAAAGCCTTCTATATGGTCTCCCATAGTGTTTTAACAGGCAAACTGTTGACATATGAACTGGACAAGTTAGCTAAAAGGTGAATTGAAAGCCAGCTGGATCATCGGGGGCAAAATGCTGTGATGAGCAGTGCAAAGTCCCAGTGGTGGATGGTTAACGCTGACATCCCTCAGGGATGAATGCTGGTGTGAGTGATTTTTGATCCGTTTATTGACAGCCTGGATGATGGAGAGAGTGAAAGTCTGAGCTTGATACAGAACTGGGGGAGAGAAGGGCTGCTGTGTTTCTGTGATTTGGAAACAAGTAAGGAAAATCAAGGAGCAGCAGGAGTCTAATGGCTGAATGAGGAATCAGATGCCTAGATGAGCATCTGGGGAGAAATTTGAACTGCACAAAGGTACTAGATTCAAGAACTGTGAAAACCAGAAAAAGAGCAGTGAAATGGGTAATTGTTCAGTTTACGTTGATTCTAAATGAATTGTTCATTCCACCTTTACTTTTGCATTTCCTACCTCTTCAATGTTTGATACAGTAGCCTTAAAAATGCTTTCTTTTTCTTGCACAACCTGATAGACAGAGGTTGCCTTTCTATTACATGTACTAGAAAATACTTATCTTTCAGCATGAGACGAAAGCCAAGCATAGTCATGTTATTGAAATGTTTATTTCCTACATTAAAACCTCCCCCCCACCACCACCAGCTGTATTTTGGAGGCTTTCATCTTTTATTTTTTTGCCCAAGTATGTCCTAAATATACAATAGAAAACTAAACAGCAGAGCTAGGCTATACAAAATGCTTATAAAAGACAATAAAAGCAGTTTAGTAGGTGGGAAAAAAGAGCTCTTTCTCACTCATATCATATAAATTAAGCCAGTAATACTATGTGTCTTGAAGTGGTCTGTGAATATCATTGTGTTATAAATGCATTTATTGGCAGGTGTTTTCCCATAGTTTGTAGCAATCCACCAGATTTTGCTGACAATAAGCCATTCTTTGGAAGATTCAGCTTCAATACATTTAAGATGAGAAAAGGTTTTCCAAAAATGACTTGAATCAAAAACAAAGAAGACAGCTGGTGGATAAACAGGTCAATTTTTCTCATTAAGGTACAGAAAAACCAGCCTGCTGCATACAGCCTGCCCTTCTCACCTACTGCAGCGAAAGCAGAACAGTCTTATCAGGTAGGTCGTTCTGCATGGCAGCTCTGCAATTTCTGTCTCACCCTTCATTAATCTACAGGGGTAACCAGTGGGAATCCAACAGCTCTTCATCATTTCACTATCAAGAGGCATCAAAACAGGTTGTCAGGAGCCTCATTTCCCTCCACCCTCTGTAAGCAAGTAGAAATAGTAAGAATCCAACAAAGTAAAACAAAAAATCCTCAACCTGCAACCAGTGGAAGTTTTACAGGGCAGAGGGAAGTGTTATCTCTTTTTTTAAATTTTCTTTCTTTCTTATTTTTGTCATTGATAATATGATCCACATGTGTATTTTATCTAGGAGAAAACTGACAAAAAACCCATACAATAACTTCAGCATTGTTTTACTGCTCAAAACCCTTCTTTATAGACTTATGGTGAAAAGATTACTGCTACAAATTCAAAAAAATGTGTCTTTGGTCACTGAAGCAAATAAATATCTCTTCTTATGAGAAGAATATGGTAAAATGTGGACATTTAAAACACAATCACCATCTACATTTTTACAAAAGAGCTTCTGCCTTTTAACATTTCCAAGAACTAATAGTTTAAATTAAACTTTTGACACAAGATTTTCCATATCAATCAATATTCCTGGTGTGATGCATCATATCATATCACAACTATTCTCAATACTAAAATTTCATGCTAGTAAAGACAGAGTATTGTTCTGGATTTCCCTGGTTTTAGCATCGCAACTCAGAAGAAATAGAAGCAAGATTATAAGAACCTGCAACTGTATTTGGGCAGAAATTGTTGCCTGGCACTAGAGAAGGAAAATCACTAAGAATGTGTTGATAAATTCCCAAATCATCCCCTGCTTGTAGCAGAGCAATATGCTCTGTGTGTTTCTTCCACCCATGATGTTTACTTCAGCAGCCCGATGCTCCCCAGTGATTGCAAATGAATAAAAGACCAAGCAGTAAATTGTCAATTTGTCACGACTCTACTAATGCAACCTTCACGTGGTGTTCTAGTCCTCTTCTTCCTTGATGCTTCTTATCTATGTTTCAGAGTGTTTGCCAAAAGCTGTTCAAAACTCTGCTATCCCCAAATGTTGTGTAGTTTACCACAGACCACAGAACTCCAGTGGAGACTGTATAAACAGAGCACAATTTGGCATCCAGTCAACATAAATTTTAATAGGACACAATGCAATTTTATGGCATACAGTATGAGTTTTGACTTCAAACTTCTTTCTATTGATAAATGATGCAAAATATAGCTTAGCTGACAATAAAGGTGAAAAGAGAAGCTACATATCATGGGAGTTTTTAATCAAAATTGGGAAAAACCAAGTCAGTAATGTAAATGTAGGAGACTTGTTGCAAAAGGTAGAATCTGGATGAGAAAAATGTTCGCATCAAAGAGTATAAGATTAAGTGGTTTGAGAGAGTATGCTAAAGGCACCAACACAAGGCCAAAACTATTTATTCAACTTTGACCTGTTTGATGTTTTCTCTTTGCACTGAGTCTTATGTGACGAAGTGAAAAAGAAGGAAAAATGAAAAAAAAAAAAAACAACTCTATGAATGAAGCCAGTTAGAAAACAACTAGAAGTAGAACTAATTATGGTTAAAAGTCTTTACCTCGGCCCCAGTACACAGATGTTTTTCCTGCTTGAGTAGCCACAAAGCATGTGTCAATAAAATCTTTTATGACTTAATATTGCTCCAGTGAAAAGTCAAAGCAGAGAAAGGAAGATTCAAAATGGACACTTAGAAGTTTTCTTTTAAAAATTCGATCATTACCATAATATTTTCTTTAAAGATCTTACCATAAATAACCCTGCAGGATACCTTGTAAGAGTGCACATGGTGCAGGGGTATGTTGCTTGCCAAGTTTCCTTAGTTTAGGCAAAGAATAACAGTTACCTTATTAATGTAAAATTTTACTGGACTCTGTAAAATAATTGAGATTGTATTTTTCTGCATGGCTTCATCTATGATGCTCAAAAACTGTGCCTTGATTTCATCAGAATTTCCACACCTCTGGCAATAAACCCCTGCAGAAACAGTGACTTTTGGCCCTACAGCAATTTATTGCTAGTTAAATAACCTCTGAAAACGAATGTTAACTTGATACCTTCATCTTACCATCAGTGCATGGCAATCAGAACTTCTTTCATACTTTTAAATTGTTGATTCATTCAATGATTCAGTCTTTCAGGGAGTCAGTTATTTTGCTTAAATTGGAAATAATTTTAAATTGGTTTTACTGATGAGAGCTGTGAGTTTGAGCCTGTGGTTTTTCTTTGCTTTCATGATATGGTGCTGTATTTCACCATTTTCATAAAAAGCTATATTTTTTCATTAATTAAGAATTTTCGTTGGTGGTCTGTCATTTAAAGCTTGGCAAATAGAAAAGCAAAAGGAAAAAAGTCTTAGCTAGATGACCCTAATATGAATCTGATTTAACCAACTGAAACTTCAGTAGTCCTAATTTTAAAAGAGCAGGGACAAGTATTGGCAGGGCCCGTGCTCCAGATGGCTGTGTGTTCTCAGGCTTCCTGAACCCAGTGTCACTATGTCAGAGAGTCTCTTGTCCCACACCACCAGCTTCAGTGTGTGAAGTAGAAAAAGCAGGGAGTAAAGTAGCAGGGAGTAAGTGTTTGTGCCAGTTCATTGCACACCTAACACACCCCAGGAACAGGAGATTGAAGATGTAACTTCTCTTGTGATTACTTTAATGCCAGCAGGTCTTTCGGCTGTAGGTATTCCAGACCTTCCTCGGTTGAGCACAGCAGGCACACCTCACCTTACCTGGATGCTACTTCCAAACTATCCTAGCTTACCAAAATGGAAGATAAGAGCTGTAATTATCGGAATTTTTATACCTCTTTCAGAACCAGCACTTCTCTGTTGATCTCATCCTATTCAAATGTGGTTACATTTGAGTCTCTGATTGTCAAGGGAATATTTCAGGAAATTTGTTTTGCCTATTTACCAGCCGTTCCCTTCTCCACTACTAATGGTCTTTGGTAGGTTATGTTATCGTCACAAGTCCATATGCATCCTGCTCCAAGCAAAGCTGTTTCCCAAATCTTTTTTCCTTTTTAATAACACATGCACAATTTGTATTCTTAGGAATAGAGGGTATTTTTTTTCCTTTGATTTAAGGCTCCCAAGAACCTGACTTGTGCTTAAATGAATGAAAAAAGAACAGTGTTCAAATTTTTAAACAGAGCCTGAAGATACTTCTTTGTTTCCCCCCTACCATCTAAATTTTACTCAACACTTCTGGTGAGCGGATCAGTATGTCTTTAAAAAGCCCCAACATATTGTTAATACTTTTTGCGATTTCCCTGAGGATAGCAAAATTTTCTCTTCTGATTTTCCTTTTGTATTACTCTTGAATATGCATCACATTGCCTTCATGCTGTTTATTTTTCACTGAGACAAACCTTTTAATGGCCTTCATAGAACAGTAAAAACACATATTTCCAGAATGCAACCATTCAATTTCTATAAACTGATAGCAAAAATGCCACACATATACGATGTAAATGAGAAAAATTTCTAGTCCTTATCACAATGCCTTAGCAGGAAAAAAATAAAAGGAATACTTGAGCTCACTTATACAACATCTTCTAATAAAATTCTGTCTCTAAAAGACTCTAGTGGAGTAGAAAGCCTACGCTACTGGCACATTATCATGAGATGAAGTGAAATGACAGCAGGAATGTGAACAGCACGGCTTTAGAGGATTGTCTGGATGACAAGAGAACCATTTCAAAGAGTTTCATGGAGGGTGCTGTGCTTTTCTGTTTTCGCTGTAACATTTCAGGTAGGGGCTCCCCCAACAGGGCCTGAGTGGCAACAAGGATAAGGGGCATTGACTGTCAAATCAACTGTCTCCGTCTCTGTCCCTGTCTGTCTCTGTCTCTGTTTCTGTCTCTGTCTTACTTCTTCTAAGAATAGAATAATCCCATCTTTTCATAACACAGCGACATTGCTCAGATCTTTCATTATGCCTGGATTAAGAATAAAAGATGGGGGTGGAGCTGTGAGGGGAGAGAAACTTCAATTTGATTCTTCTTGCTCACCACCTTCTCTCTCTGTACTTTCCTGTCTGACTTGGGATGCAAACCAACTTCACCTTGTGTTCTTTTAGATTTAAACGTTATTAACAACTGCAACATTAACCTGCTCAGACCTTATTTTCATTATCTCCAACAGGATGGCAGGATTAAGCTAGCTGGAAGGAGCACGACGTGATTTAGTTCTATTTGATGCTTCTGCCTTAGTAAATGTCAGAAGCAGAGAACAGAGTATTAATAATCATTTGCATCCAGTATGCTAACAGCATATCCCCAAGAGAATGCACTCTGTAAAATAAAGCTCCAAGGTAGCAATTGCCCCTCCTCCAAAAAATAAATGAAAACAAGCCCATTCACGACATATCTGACAAATGCAGGGTTAAATAAAAACACTAGTATCTATTTAAAAGCAGAGAAGCAGTTTGCTGGAGCAGTTATTTCATGTTAATCACTTTGTATTTACTGCAGCTTGAGAAAGACACATTTGTTATGCAGACAGTGTTCATTGTCGTAGCTTGATCATTAATGCACTGCTGCCAGCAACAAAATGAATTAGCTCTCTGAATACTAAACTGGGAAACCAATGTTGAACCAGAGAGTGGCACAATGACACTTACAGGATTAAAATATACCACCCAGCTATGAGAGGGTGCATTTGTAGCCTTTGTTAATGACCAACTATTTTTAAGATTAGTATTAGTAGGAAACCTCTCTGGAATGGTTGAAAATTGTAGGACAAACAATACTGATCATTTATGTTCCCCATGGGATTTCATACTCTTTCTGGAATACAAATCTCTCATGGATTATTTCCCATGCTTGACCACAGCCATTTTTCCCCATCAACAATTTATCATTTATCCCTTTACATGCATGCTTTGAATTTCTGCAATTCCTAGCATACTGTAGATCCATAGCAGCACTGTGGAAAGTGCATGAATACAAAACACGAAGGAATCAAAGCCCCACTGTGTCTATGAAGAGATGTCACAGACGTGCAAAAGCACAGTAACAAAGCAAATGCCACCTGTCACTCTGAGTGTTTTTATACAGCTTTTGATGTCCCTGCGTCACAAGAATAACAACATTAATCTCAGAATGGTACATTGTTACTGTTAGCTATAACCTGCTCTGCACAGGCCACTAAACTAGGAAGGGCTGATTGTATATTTAAAATCAAAAGGGGGGAGGGGCAGGGGTCAAGGAAGAATAAAAAGGAAGAAAAACAGGAGGAAAAAAAATACCTCAATCAGCAAAATATATCTATTTTTGTGGGAGCTTGGTACTTGGCCTGTACTAAAATGTATTGAAGTAAGAGCAGAAGGCAGCAGCCTTTCTACCCCGTAAAATCTCTGGGCTTGATTCCCTGAGATGTTGAAGCACAACACTCCCAGACATTTAAAAGGGAGGAAAGACACTAGGAAGCGATAAAACACTTGTTCTATTTTTTTAGTAAAAATATCATGTGCACAAATGGGTAATAAATTTAAGCCTAAGGATCAAAAATCCTGAACTAAGTTCTGTAGAAAAAAAAACCCCAGATTCTTCTTGAATCTTGAAGTACTCATGTTCTCCTAGAGTGGAAAACAAATAAGCAGCACAGTGATCCCAGCTCCTTTGGGAGTTCTTCCTCTTCCAATTGAAAATAGAATTTATTTAACATTTATACGCAAAACAAAACATGCCAGCAAACACAACATAACCCAATCACCTGATGCAGAGAAATGGTTATGTACAGCCATTGTACAGTTGATGCTGATGGCTGATTGGTTTTGTGCATTAGTATATTTTAAAGATAATATTTTATAATTTAAATTATAATGGACTCTCTTGTTCTATTTTCATGTGTTCTTTTTTAGAAATGTCCACTTTCAGATTTAGAAGGTAATTATTCAAGATTAATCTTCAAGAATGAAAATAAGCTGTGGGAGTAGGAAACTGTCATCACCATTAAGCAGCTTTCTGACCTCAATGACTGTTATCTAGAATAATAATAGTATTCATTTACTAGTGAAGTAACAGTCTGAAGTTAATTAAATGTTTATACAGTACTATAAAATTATTAAATATATACCATAAATACCATATTTTCATGAAAAAGCAATGTCAAGCTCCACAGAAGTTCCTCTAAGTAGTTTTTCACAGTGTTCCAGCCAGTTTTCCAGTGGAACACATCAGCTGATTAGCAATAGAAGG
This sequence comes from Mohoua ochrocephala, assembly GCA_013398855.1. NCBI lineage: Eukaryota > Metazoa > Chordata > Aves > Passeriformes > Acanthizidae > Mohoua > Mohoua ochrocephala. Next base: position 26,671 of record VZTA01021936.1, read on the forward strand.
TGTGACTTGAAGTAACAGAGGATAAGAGAAAAATGATTCTTCGGCTAAATTAAACCTACTAGTAATATCTGTAAAGAGAATGTAGCTATCAAAAGTTGAATTTGACACAGTTATAGTGACAAACTGTTAAAGAGAGACATTTCATAACCAATAAACTGGGGTGAAAAATATATGCTGAAAAATTCTCAAGGGTGAACCTTGTGGTTTAACCTAACCTCAGCTGTCAGATGAGCCCCACACAGCTGCTCACTTGCTTGTCCCGGTGGTGCAAGGGAGAGAATCAGTGAGAAAAGTTGTGGGTTGACATAAATTTGGTTTAACAGGTAAACTAAAAGCTGTTCACACCAGCAAAACAGAACAAGGAATTTATTCAGTGTTTCCCATGGGCAGGTGGATTCTCAGCCAGGCTCCACCGCATAGAGCAGTGTCTTGGGAAGAAAAACACCATCACTCTTAGCATTCCCCCCCTTCCTCCTTCTTCTCGCTGGCTTATGAGTTGAGCATGATGCCACATAGTAGAGGATATCCCTCTGGTCATTTGGAGCCAGCTTTCCGTGCCGTGTCCACTCCCACCTCCCTGCGCACCCCCAGCCCCCTCACCGGCAGAGTGAGAAGAAGAAAAGGCCTTGATGCTGTGTAAGCACTGCTTAGCAGTAATGAAAACACTCCTGTTTCAACACCTTCCAGCACAAATCCAGAACACAGCCCCATACTGGCTACTGTGAAGAAAATTAATTCTGTCCCAGCAAAAACCAGCTCAGTGAAGCAACCCATTTCATTGTAATAACTCTACTACACTGTGTAAATTACACAAGGATTTATCTTTGTAGCACTATAAGGTCCTGTACATGGGTTGGGGTAATCCAAGCATAAATAGAGGCTGGATGGAATATGGATTGAGAGCGACTCTGAGGAGAAGGACTTGTAGGTGTTGGTTGACAAGAAGCTCAACATAACCCAGCAACGTGTGTTTACAGCGCCGAAAACCAGCCGTGTCCTGGGCTGCATCCAAAGCACTGTGGCCAGCAGATTGAGGAAGGTGTTTCTGCCCCTTTGCTCTGGTGAAACCCCACCTGGAGTCCTGCATCCAGCTCTGGAGCCCCCAACATGAAAAGGACATGGAAGTGTTAGAGTGAGTCCAGAGGAAGCCACAAAGATGTTCAGAGTGCTGAAGCACGTCTCCTACTGAGACAGTTGGGGGTGTTCAGACAGGAGAAGAGAAGGCTCCAGTGAGATCTTATAGCACCTTCCAGAATCTAAAGGGGACCTACAAGAAAGATGGAGAGAAACATTTTATAAGAGCATGTAGTGACAGGACAAGGAGAAATGGCTTCAAACTGAAAGAGAGTAGATTCAGATTAGATGTTAGATAAAAAATCTTTACTGTGAAGGTGGTAAGGTACTAGGACAGGCTGCCCAGAGAAGTTATGGATGACCCATTCCTGGCAGTGCTCAAGGCTTGGTTGGATGAAGGCTTTGAGCAACCTGGTCTTGTAGAAGGTGTCCCTGTCCATAGCAGGGGGGTTTGAAGTAGATGATCTTTAAGGCCTTTAAAGGTCTTGTCAATTGGTAATGACACTGCTAATGATAAAAAGATAAAAATTTTCTTCACTGAATAATTTATATACTTTCATAGTAGTGGTTGGGATTTTTCCCTACTTTTTTCTTACGGGCTCTGAAATTCAATGAGTCGTGTCATCATTTGTAGTTTTAGTTATATATTGTTAGGCGTTTTGAGACCTACAGGCATTGAAGTCATGATTATAAATACTATTAAGAAAATGGACTTCATATTTATCTTTCCCCAGATAGACTGAGTGTTTGAGAGGCAAAAATAAGTAGTGACATGGTTCTCTTTTTGTATCTTAAATCAGAAATTAAGTATTACACTGTTTACAAATGCATGTATCACTGAAAGTAAAGAAATATAATGCTGGAGGCTATGCCACTGTCATTTTGTGGGAAGAAATATCCATGCATTGTAGGGAACAGGTTTCCTTATCTCAAAGAAAATTAGGCCCACACCTTAACACTACCCAGAGCTGCGTGAAATGAGAGAAAATAGGTATCAAACCTACTGAGCCTATCATGCAGCACAAGAATGATTTCTTACAGATCTTTCTGCATGTAATGCTGGGGCATCCACTGAAGTTCCTGAGATATTCCTTTGGATTATTTTGCCTAATCTCAAAAGTTAATCTAAAAAATACTTTGTAAATATACATAATTTTACTTTTTTTTTTACACAAAAGATTCCATATTTGCAGCCTTAGAAACAAATTCTTCTATCTCCAAATTTTTAAAAATATATTTTTGGAAGAAACATTGGTGAGTTTCTCTTATTTTTCTTCACCTTTGGCAAAAGCAGAAATTCAGTAGTTCACATTGGTAGTTAGGGGGTTTGGGGGACTTTTTTCCCCTTTTCCTCCTCAATTGCTAATTCTTGGCTTTCATTCATTCTAAATTTTTAGAATTTTTAAAGAGGCAGAATAGACTACTGGGTGAGACAGTTAGGGTCTCACTCCTTATTTTTTCATTTATTGTTCCTTACCACATTTTCATGTTTGCCTTTCTTCCATATTTGGGCCTTTTCAGACTGTTACTATGGGTCTCCACAGTAGTAATCTATGTAGGACTTTGTCTTTAATTATTCTAAAATATAATTACACTGCATTGACTTTTTCATAGAGTTTAGTATTTGTTATCCATTTCTTTGTACTGACATCATAAAAATCCTGATACTTTTTTTTTTGTTGTTGGCCTAAATAACAGGTAAAAATATTTCCTTTAGACTTCCCATCCATACATGGATTTCTACCAGTTACCTTCTGTCCGCCTTCCTTGTTAACAGTTTCATGTTTAGCAGAACTTCTCTTTTCTTCTCCATTACAGAGTTTTGTATAGGGGATTTGTAGATTGTTCTATCTTTGCTTCATTCGGTACTCCTAAGAAGATCTTTCAGTGTGTCTTCAGTCTCATAAATTTTATTAGTTCCTCTCACTGCCCCATTACTTTTGCTCTTAATTTTGCAAAATTTCCACTCATGAAATCTAACTCACTTGTATGGCTGCATGAAAGAAATTAACTCCCTCATGGGAGGAAAAAATTGAACCAAAGTTATTTCTCAAACAACTAAAAAGATTTAAATTGGGGCTGTTGGGTAAATTCCAGCTGTCCTAGAAATATCAGAGGAAGAGTATTTCTGTAAGTGGTTACTTCACAATGATTACTCAGTCTTACACATAGAACAATCACAAGGTATGATAACATTTTTATTTTATGTGCAGGTTCTGAGAATATCTGGACCTCAGCAAACACCTGTTTTCTACATCCCATTTTAAGAAGCCTGTCTGAAGCAGCTGATGCATAAATGCTAAGGGTACTGGAATGCTGGCAAGCCATTATTCACCTTCTTTGCTGTTGTATCTCAGTGTTTATCCATCTCCACTGTAATACAAGAGGTGCTTCACTGAGAAGAGAGATTGAGGGAGTAAGTAGAAGGAGATATTAGAATTAATGGAAACACTGAGAAATAGCTCCCACTGAAACAGTTAAGAAGGATTATTTTTATTTTCCCACTATTTTTCATCACAAATTATGTGTCTGCTACTAACCATAACACCCATTTCCTTTTCAAGCTGCAGCAATGTGCTGATGAGTAATTCCTGGTGAAGCTCCAAGCATTCAGTTGTAGAGGAATTTCTTTAAATAACGCATATTTTTATAATAGAGAATCAAAATATTGTTTCACATTAAGAGACAGAAATGATCTGTCTCTGAATTAGTCAAATAAATACACGAATACACGTGTGTGTGATCATGTGTGGGTTCCTTTTTCTGCAAGAAAGAAGCAGAATAGAAAAATTATGAGAAGAAGAATTGAAGAAAGAAAAAAAGAAAATTCCTTGAATGAATATTGCAAACATAAAATTAATTCCATGACTTACAGCACTGTACACCAGCTGTCTTACTCATTACAATATGACCTAGATCCTAAGGGTTGTGTTTATGATGTAACAATTAGGGCATCACATTGGCAGCAAATCTGTTCAACACACACTTGACACGCATCCTGTATGCATTCACTCTTTGGAATAGCCCTGTAGTCCCTGGGATCACTAACAATATCACTGATCACAGACCGAGACATAGCTACTTGCACTGTAAATATTCAATATCACAGGAGATGAAGCCCACCTACTATCCATGAAAATCTGATCATCACGTCCTCATTCGCACAGCGGACCAAAGTTTCTATGTAGCTGGCCAAGTCTGCATGTCATGCTAGGCATATGCTGGGCTTTCACTAACTTTTACTACAAAATATTGAGTTCAGCTTGTACTGTTTGTGTCCAGCAGTCTTCTGCTACTGAACTTCACAGAGGAGATGTCATCTTCACCAGATAATGAAATTGTCAGACGTAGTAGTCCTCAACATCTGTTCAGGTATTTTATTCTTCCAGCCTGTTTTCCCTTGATATCTCTAAGTTAGTTCATACCTCTGATTTATTTATTGCTTCAGTATTAGCAGTATTTATCTTTTCTGCCACCATCACTCTTATAAAATATAAATGTAGTTACGTTAATTGAAAGTTAGGCATTTTTTCTTCTTCTTTCACATAAAACTTTAGGAGAAAGGAGATCGCGATTTCAAACAAAAACACGTGCTACTGTCTGTTAACCTTTGGGGTTCGCTTAAGAGGTGTGTTGCAACGAGTCGGTCACATTTTTAAAGAGACAGAATACATATTTGCACTGCAAATACAACCGTGCCTTTATTTGCACAACCAAGTGTTATAGTCAAATATCCCTCTCTCATAAAAGTACCCCTGTTTCTTTGAGCAATGTGAATAGCTTCACATATTTATATTAAGTGATCCTCTGAGCCAAGTACCAGGTGAAAATCTAAAAGTGACAAATGGCAACAGAACAAAAAATTTCCTTTTCCTTTATTGTTAGCTTAGACAGCCATCCTCACCACTAAACCTCATAAATCCATATATCTGAGTGTTCACCTTTCTTTTTTGGGAAAGAAATTTTAATTTGGCATCTGTCACCCATTCTCACTTAGGAGCACAGCTCCACACAAGGATTTATGCTCTACTCATTACTGCACAGCTCTAGGATTTCTAGGGAATCTCTTCTTATACCACTCAGTGAGGTAAGATAGTCAACAGAAACACGAAGAAAGGAAAAGGATTGTGGCATTAATTTCACACACTTTATTCATTCGGCAAGTTAAGCCATCAGTTTCAGTTAGCAGTTTAGGCTGCCTGCATGGCCAGGGACACTGAGAAGCACTGCAGGACAGTGGTTCAGACCTCCAGTGAAGGCTGCTGTGTAGACCACTTCTCAGTTCTGCCAAGAAGGACCTGGGAGTCTTGGCGGATGACAAGTTGATCATGAGCCAGGAGTGTGCCTGTGCAACCAGGAGAGCCAGTGGTACCCTAGGATACATTAGGAATAGCACTGCCAGCAGGTCAAGTTGCTCCTGTCCCTCTACTCAGCCCTGGTGAGGCCACATCTGGAGTGTCCGGTTCTGGGCTCCTCAGGACAAGAGAGACATGGAGCTACTGGAGAGGGTCCAGCAGAGGCCACAAAGACGATTAGGGGTTTGGAGTATCTCTCCTATGAGGAAAGGCTGAGGGAGCTGGGCCTGTTTAATCTAAAGAAGACTGAGAGGGCATGTTGTCAATACATATAAATATCTCAAAGGTGCGTGCCAAAAGGATGGTGCCAGACTCTTTTCCTTTGTTCCCAGTGACAGGATGAGGAACCATGGGCACTAACAAAAACACAAGAACTTTCATCTTAACATAAGGAAGAACTTTATGTTGCGGGTAGCAGAGCACTGGAACAGGCTGCCCAGGGAGCTCCCTCTCTGGAGACTCTTAAAACCCACCTGGACACATTCCTGTGTAACCTGCTCTAGGTGACCCTGCCTTGGCAGGGGTTTGGACTGGATGATCGCCACATGTCCCTTCTAACCCTAATGATTCTGTGTTTCTGATTGTAGATACAAGGTCCTCCAGTCATCTGAGTATTGACTTTGGATGAAACGGGGTCGCAAGGCATCTCTGCTGACACTGAGTAATGATATGTGGGAAAGTGAAGAAAACTCTAGATGATGAGCTTGAAGTAGGTATTTAATCTCTAAGCATGAGGAGGTCTACTGTTGTTTTGAATAATTTCTCTGGCCTCAAGATGCCCCTCTCTGTCCTGTCCTGTCTTTCAGATCTCTGTGAATGTTTCAGATACCTCTGGAAATATCACAAATAAGATACCTATGTTTGTTCTACTGAGAGGTTCCCTAGAGTTAGGTGTGCTGAATTACTGAATTTCTTGAAATAAGAAAAACAGTCTAGATAGGATGGGGGAATTGAAATCTTACCTTAGTATCTAATCAGTGAACTGAATTTCCATACCTGATGCTCATTTATAACATCCAAAATTCCTATATTACTCTACCTAGAAGTAATACTCCTAGATAGGTCACTTAATCTCTCAGGAGGTTTTGATTTCTTGACCGAGCTCCTACAACAGAATAATTTCTTACCTCTTGCCATTTCGTTCTCACGTATTATCAGTCTGTGCTGTAACAGCTATATCTAGAGAAAATAAAGAACAAATGAAATGGATCTGTGCTCTTCACATTCCCATTTTTTACTCACTTTACCTGACCTGAAGACTCAGGGTTTTTCAGTCTTGGATTTAAATGCAACTAGATTAAATTAGCTCTATAACTTAAAAGAAAATAGTGCTGAAATAAGTGCACTAATACGAAAATTGCATGACAGTGAATTTGAAAAGAGTCGTTTTGTCCATTTTGCCTTTGACCTGTTTTTAAGAATAAAATTACTAATCCCATTGAGAAGATCAAAGCTTATATTTATAATTATTATTTCATCTAATAGTTATAGAAATAAAACGTGTACTTAGGATGGTACCAAAGAAAATCAAAAGGCACATTTCTTGACAGTGGACAATAGAATAATCATAGATGTAGTAGAAGAAATAGACTGGAAATTAGAGCAAAGAAGTATTAGGGCTGTTGCAATACAATTCTGTGGTGATTTAGTTTACAGTTAGAAATAAACAGGCCAGAAGGGGCAGAAAGAGCGATCGATAAAATCCGTGTTATGGGAGATGGGGAGTAGAGTCTCACAGATAATAAATGAAAAATCTATTCATGACTTTTTAAATCATTTGTAGCTCCAATCATCAGGGGGTTTTTTTGTTAACACTGCTGATAATAGTAACAGTAATAGCTGAGACAAAAGTGAAATCTTAACACAAATTACTTCAGTCCTTTGGTCCGTATGTAACTACTTAAATAATGCTGCTCTGACCTATCAACTGCTTAAAAAATTGCTCCACATTCTATTCAACTGAATAAGTAAAAATTAAACAATACATTTAAAGGTCTTTTTGTTCCTCAGATGTAAATAATTTTATTTCATTGACTTTACTGCATATTTGTTATACTCATCCATAAAATAGAAGCACATTTGCATTAGAAACATACACATTTAAATTTGAGTTTCTATTTTAAGTTTGCGTGATCAAACAAGTTTGTGGAAGAAAAAATATAAACCAAAATTAAAATATTGACCCAGGAAAAAGAAACAAAAATATTTCCCATCAAAATGAAATAATATAATGTTCTGGGGATAAAACTTATTTTCCAAGAAGTCTCTTCCAATAGGTTTTTGAAAAATTTTTTAGAGCCCAACCATATGAAAATACATTGCATGCTAGGACTCTTTTTTAAAAAAATAATTACTGCAGTCCAGTATTACATAGTGCAATGAGAAATGAAAAAACAAAAGAAGAAACCTTGTGTCAGACATCCTTGTAACAAGCATTAGTTCTACTTTCAGCCACCATTTCACAGGAACCATTCTGCTGTAATTAGAGGATGTCTGAAAAGAAAAAAAAAAAAAAAAACCAAAAAAACCCACATTTAACCAGATTAATAAGTTTTTTCCGTATGGGGAAATACTTGATGAGTACATGGTGAAACTGCTGTTATTTTGGTGACAGCAGCTGTTTAAGTCCACTAACTCTATGCAGTAAATTTCAGGCCAGAACCATGCAATATAACAAGAGAAATTTGGCATTTAGAGGTGTTATCTAAGCTGTTCAAATTTTTCATAAAATATAGTAAATATTAATATTCCAGTAACAAAGGATAGAAAAAAACCATTATTTCAGCCATTTTCTGACTGTCCTTCTCATGCGCCTGAAAAGGTTGAAAGATGTAGGACTCCTTTCTTAGCTCCACACTTTGTAAGATAATCAGGCAAAATATTTTTGCTTAGTATTTACGGAGCTGAATCCTGCGGGTTTCTACATATTCCTAGGAACAGCTGGCAGACAACAGTGTGCTTACACATTCTTTTATTATTTTAAACACACTTAAAGACTAAAAAGGTATAGAATGCACCAATACTAATTTTGCAGTGCATATCCTTCATTTACTTTCTTGGTATTCTTCCATTTGACTGCTATGAGTTACTGGACACCATGGCTACAGCACGATTTGGGAAGATGACTTTGCTAGAAGTTTTCCATGTCAGTGGTAAGGAGGCTCTGTCTTTAGTAGTAGTTCAGGGGCAGTATATTAAGGTGCAAATTCCAAAGAACAGTTTTTAGGCAGATAGACTGATCTTAGTTCTGATGATGATAACAATCTTTATATGAAGTTATAAATACATTAATTTATTTGCACTTGCTCTTCTGCTTTATCTTCTTTCTCCATATGATATGTTCCTTTGAGGAAATACTCTGTCAAGCCATCTAGATGGACTCCAAGGTCAATGTTACCTGGCACCAGAGTGAAATTTCCTATGGGTAGCTTGGTGGTAGTAATGAATGCTTTTTGAAAGCTGTTAGAATATAACCAATACCAGTTTCTTATTGGCCCATTAAGGCTAAAGGGGTTCACCAAGCCAGACATGAAGAAAGCAAAATACATACTGTTCACTTAGGTGTGCTGAAATTGTAATCCTCCATTAGAGGGGTGTGCTGGTTTGAAAACAAACCACTGAGAGACTCCAAGTCAGACATACAATTTAATAGAAAAAAAATAAATGAAATAATATGAAAAAGAAACCACTGACAGAGTCAGAATACAACCTGACACCCTGTCAGTCAGGGTGTTGGTAGCAGTCCAGATGAAGTGGTCCTGTTGAAGTGGTGATCCTGAAGAAAGGTCTGGTCTTCACCTGACGATCCAGTAGCAGCTCTCGTCCTCTGGGAATCCAGCAGGTAAGGGCTGCCTGTGGTGTTAGAAATCTCAGCTTATATCCAGGATGGAATGCTTGGTTCCTCCCTCTGGGCGGAGCATCTCACAATGGGATAATGCTGTGAGACTGGATGGCCCATGAACAGAAGATATCCCCCTGGAGGGAGGATGGGTCATGGGAGAGATAAAGAACCCTGCCCCACCTGGTTTCAACAGCTGGCCCATGAACAGGAGATAGTCCGGAGGGAGGAGGCAAGGAACACCACCCCACCTGGTTTCAACAGCTCATGAAGATGGCAATAGAATACACTGCAACCCAGGACAAGGAGACTGGAAGAAAATCAGATGTGATCGTTCCCTGTTTCATCAAAACGTTTACAGTTTTGTGTTAGCACCCAATCCTATATCATGGATGGTTCTACAATGCCATACTGCAAAGAGGAGATGAGTGAAGTCTTCAGTGTGTGAAGTGTCAACACAAGCTAAGTAAAAAGCGTGTAAACTGAGATTCCTGTGAGGTAAAATATAGTGCTCAGAATGTATGAATAAATACCTATAAAGTTTGAAAGACTACATAATTATTTAATTCTGTTAAGAAATAATTATTTCATTTTTGCGTAGCCAACTGTCATAACACTGTTGATTGGTAGACTTTTTTTATAATACATGGCCTCAGTAAAAATTTCATTGCATTTTCATGTACTGTGACATTTTAGGAAATCTAAGGAATCATATAATCATAGAATCATTTATATTGGAAAAGACCTTTAAGCTTGTTGAGTCCAACCATTAACCCAGCACTGCCAAGGACACCACTAAATGATGCCCCTAAGTGTCACGTACACAGGTCTTTTAAATACCTTGAGGGATAATGACTCTACTACCTCTCTGGGCAGCCTGCTCCAGGTTCCCTTTTAGAGAAGAATTTTTTCCTAATATCTAATCTACTACAGCAGGAGCCAGATTAAGTTTCTATTGGGCTTTGGCGCTTCTAATTTTCACCCTCCATAATCTCATGATAACCTTGCAGTCCCCTGAGTTGGCTGCCCCTTCATACAAAGGTAATAATCTCTCCTGCTTTTCTTCTGAGTTCGAGCCAAAGCCCTCTGTTCAACCAGGCCAGTCTTCTTCTGTGATGCCTAGTCTTTTGAACACATGGGGATACTCCTGTACCTTGAAGATTTCCTTCTTGAAGAATGTCCAGCCTCCCTGGACTCCTTTGCCGTTCTCTGGACTGCTTCACAGGGAGCTCTATGAACCAGTCTCCTAAACATGTAAAAAGTCTGCACTCTGGAAGTCCAAGGTAACAGTTCTGTAGACCCTGCTTCTTACTTCTTGAAGAATTGAAAACTCTCATTCTGTGATTGCTGTGCATAAGATGACCTCCACAAATTATAATTCCATCACATCACCCACCAGTCCTTATCCGTCACAAACAGCATGTCCAGTGGGGTACCTCCCATGGCTGGCTTCCTCACCAACCGTGCCAGGAAGTTTCACAGAAGTTAAATGATGTCATTATTAAGAGCTGTACAAAATTATGGCACAAAATTAACAATAACTTATAGCAACAAATAAGTCCAAGTCCTTCTCCTCAGAATTGTTCTTGAGACATTGCCATTCATGAAAATTACTCACATAGTAATACATTTTCATTGCTTGTGGACAGGCTCTTAAAACCTTACTCATTAAAATCCAGTAGAAACCAAGTAATGACATGAGAACTTTGTAATGTTTAAGCATTCATTGTCTCAAATACAGTGTGGTTAACAAGTACGTGTGAAGTACATACATGCCAGGTTTTTTCTGAAATTCAAAAAAAAAAAAAAAAAAAAAAAGAAACAGATGATAATTCCAAACCTAATCTGGCCTGCAAGAGCACATTGCCTCCTCATGTCCAGCCTCTCCTCCACCAGCACTCCCAATGACATGGAATGTCCCAGTTGATTCAATTCAAATAATTCCTTTTATACAGTAATATCAAGTGAGTAGAAAAAAAAAAGAAACACTTGTCAATGAAAAGACAAGAACTGGAAGAAAAATATCCATAATCATTTTAGATGCCGCATTTTATTCAACTGCTGTGAGCGCTGAATGGATACAGGTTTGTTAATAAAAAGAGGTGAACGAATGGAGCTTAGATACTGTATAAATGAAGCATCAGTTATGCTCTGTCACATTTTCCCATTACTTAACTCATGTTTGCCATTGGACCTATTTCTTTGCTGATTTTTTCCTATATCTGTAGTTTAGCTGCACAAATTAAAAAAATACCAAAAATAAAAAGTACCAAGTTTGATTTCTACACATATTTGACTTACTAATTGTTTACTAAATGATGCTGAAAGGATAAAAATGATATTTTCATGCCAATGGTTCTAGTTTAAGCTCCCCGGATTGTATTCTTATTGTCACTGAACATACTGTAAAATTGTTTAAAATACTTTAGATAGTCTATTGTACTCACAGAACTGAAAAGTGTTAAATCCATTAGGCAATTGGAAATTGGTCTGTGCCAGCCATAACTACTTGTCATCTTCATATATAATCTTCTCAGGAAATCAATACAATACGAGCAGATTTCTAGCTATTGATCTAAACCACTTTACATATAACAAAACCTGATTCTGATAAATGATAGTATAAAAGGAAGAGGATGTGTAATTTGCTGTCATTTGACAGCTAGCATCTATATCATTCCTCTACTTGCAAAACAAAGCAGATCATTTTTCAAGGTGTTTGAAAGACTATCTGGTGTTTGAATGCCTGTGGATATTAAGCAAACTGGTGTGCATTGATGTACATAACCTCATGGCTCATGTCATTGACCCTGTGAGCACCAGAGGTCTACTGGCATGATTCTTGTGCAATAGTTGATGGGCAACCTCTTAGATTCAAAGCTCATCCTTTTGGCAATACTGAGGTCTTTCTCTCAAGAAGTTATGGAAAGGCTGAAGTGACTGAAACTGTCAGCTCTGTGTTTTCCAGTAACCTATCACAAAGGCAGATACTTTCCACCAAATTAAGCTTTGAGTATTTTATTTTTGAATGCACGATGATTACAGACAGAAGAAAAATATATTGATGGTGGCTAATTATGACAGACTTCAATTTCCAAACTACATTACTTTCAATTTATTGTATCCTGAAGACGACAAGACTTTGATTCCTTCCTCTCTCCAAAGTTTCGCACTGATGGTAAGTAATTACTGTAAACTGGCAGATGAATTATCATTTAAGATATTTCAGATTTCATTAACTGTCACCAAAATCAAAAAAGGGAGAAGGAGAGACTAGTTTATAACTGGTAGACTTTGGGTCTACCCAGTGTATGCTTCAAAAAGGTTGACTTATGAAAGCATGAGTTTCTGAGGCTTTCTGCCAAGTAGTCTTCTCTGGAGTACAATAAAAACTTCAGATGCTGTTACTGGATATCAAAGCCTGTTCCAAAGCCAGAATATTCCTGAAGCAACCCTTCCTCCGATCTTAGCTTACAGGTCTCTTCATTTCAGTCTCGAGCATTTAAACTAGCCTAAATGTTACTTCTATAAATAATCTTCCTGATTTTCAACATAAATATAAGTGTATACTTCCCTTCCTCTTATGCAGTACATCTATGGATTTTTCCCTGACAGCAGGATAATTCACTGGGATTCAGGGAAGATAGCTTTGAACAGACATTTCCAGAGCTATTCTCTACCTCCGAAGGCTCTCATCATCCATGAGAAAAGAAACCTAGCAATCTCAGGAGTCTAGGTGTTGTAGTCTGATGAAAATCAAATCAATTTAAGTGAAAAAGTTTAACTGTCTTTTAAAGTACCATTAATTAAGTGATATTAAGATTTTAGTAAGAAATCTTCATAAAGGCATTGTATATGTATCTGTATTCTTTAACTGCTGCAATGCTACATCAGTTTTCAGGAAACTGTGTAAATGGCAAATGTGAAATCAGGGAACGCAGAAGAATATATGTTTGGCCACATATACACTGAAACCATATTAAACCACACTTGAAAAAATGTGTGGAAGACCCCATGTTTTAAAAGAATATAAATGTGCACAACCTTGACTTCAATCACAGATAGAAAGGTTTTCTGAGTAAATAAACAGTCCGTATATAAGGAGGCTACATAGAAACAGGTAGGATCCAGAACAAGCATTTTATCTAAAACATAAAGTGCTGAATAGCCCATATTAAATATAATGAACCACCTTAAACTGAATATGAGTTACAAACTCCACTTAATTTTGCATATGCCTCTTCTCTTCTGCGCTGTCATTTTTAGATCCAGTACTAGCTGTGACATAAGCAATTTTTATTTTTATTATTATTAAATGGATTTCTTAAATATCTTGTTGAAAATTTTTTTGGTTGAGATCAACTGGTGTATTTAGGCTCCTCTGAGAGCTGATTTATAAATCTGGCTGTAACGCAGGAACTTTACACCTGGTTAAACGACATGGGGACTAAGGCTAAAGAGCTCGCAAACCATACGGGTCCTGCAGATTAAATACAGACTTAGTCCTGGTTCTGCTCTGCATGTAGAACTTTGAGCACGAAAGCACCAATGTTGGAGGCTTCAATGAAACCTTTGTCACTTATTTACACTCAGTTTCTTGACCACCCAGAAAGGTGATATCCAGAGATATGCTAGGTGGTACCGTATAGCCAAGAAATTGTTTCATTTTTAAAAACCCTGATTTCTCATTCTCTTCTTCTTCTTCAATTCAGCGATTCCCAGGAAAAAAATATAATTTTTTAGTAAAACAGCATGAACACTATTAAAAATATAACAAGAAAACAAAGAGGCAGTTTTTAAGAGAGTGTCTTTGTGCCTTGCATTGTCCTTGCAAAACTGTTGTCTTAATCCACTTTTCCAGTCACAATTGTTTTAGCCCTTAACAGGACTTCCCTCGTTTCTTCCACTTAAACTTGATTTTCCCTTAATAGTTGAAGGATGCCTAGACAGCATCACATTAATTTCAGTGGACATTGAGTTTTATCTAATGCAGCAAGCCAGCCTTTGTTAATTAGGCCTCACAGGGCGAGTGATTGTAAAGAACATCTCTAACTGTCACTGATCAATATCCACAGCAGAAGCAGTTCTAGCAGTCAATTACTTGTGTTTCTGAGAAGGAAGAAGAGTCCTATTCTTGTTAACTCCCTGCACTTTTTTGAAATCGCAGGGCCCCTCAGCCTCCCTTTCTATCAGGTTCAACCAGATGCATACAAATTTTATTTCTTCCTCCTAATTCTGAGGCAGGTTCATTGGCAACAAAGTCCTCTGCAGCCCAGCAATACTCTTTAGAAACTTCTTGTGCTTCTAAAACCATAGCTTCACTGATAGGAAAGTCAACACTCCAACAACACTAACAGAAATTCACTGTTTAGGCCTAGAGACATGGGCTCTGTTTGATTAGGTCCCAGAAGAATAAGTACATGGAAAGCAATTTAACATAATGCTGCACTGCGATCCTTAAAGGATAAAGAGAGAGTAGGGAGAAAAACAGATCACAGCTATTAGCATTTTCTGGTCATTTATTTCAGTGAGGATACATAAATATATGTACATTTGTATATAAATTAGAACTTTAGGCATTTCCAATGAAAATATTCCTTTCTGCCCTCTAGAACCTGTTTTTTAATAAGCTTCTGTTCTTCTCTGGGGAGATTATGAAGCTGTCATTCTTGTCATTGAGGACTTAGGGTTAAAACCACTCAACTTCCTAAAACTATCACTGAGTTGTTTTAATACATGATAAACAACTAATCATTCCAAAAGAAATAGGTGGGAAAATGTTTTCTCTGTTCATGAGAGAGTCCTGAGAATTTAGAAATTTTCTCATTGTACATCATGCATTTTCAAAAGTAATTGGTGACATCCCAAAGTGGAGAACTGTAAAGAGACTGGCCCTTCACTTATGCACTGTAATTCATAAAAGTGAATTTAACAGTGGAATGATATTTTCATTTTTTCCTATGTGGCCTCCTCTAAACAGCTGTTATTAAAGGCATGCAGAAAAACATAGCCTGTTAAGTTGTAGGTGAGAGATTTTACGTTCTGTTGCAATACTAAGTGTAGTTACTAGCAGAAAATTTAAACTTCCAGGGGAAGTTTGGATGTTACATGTGAGTGTGTCCAAGTGCTTTGAAAAGTCAAAGGATAGCTAACCAATACGCTTATTGACTTTAGAGCACAATTCAGCCATGAGACAATTCAGTTGCCTGTTGTCTCTTGCTCATCGCTCACTCCTGTCTCTTTAGCCTTTTTTCCCAGTCTGATATCACCCTTCCCCTGCCACTGGAATGATCACCTATCTCTGATGGGTCCCTCAAGATCATTTTCTCTAAGAATCCTCTCAGCCATTTTCTCCTTTATAATTTTTCCTTGTAGATTGTCTTTATTGTGCTTATCAGAGACTCTAATCCATGCATGTCATAGAAGAGCTAGTGACATCATTGTACTAGGTTTTAGATGCAAAAAAAAAGAAAGGAAAGCTTGAGACTGTTATTTAATTTAGCAGTAGTTCTAGCAGCTCTAATCAAAGTATTTTTTAAGGAAAAAAATAAGCTGTTCAGCATATGTATACTTGTGAGATTAATTAAAAAATATTTTTTTGCAAATTAAATGATCCACTCCTGTTTTATCTTCTGCTTAAGACAAGGGTTGGTTTTTTCTTTTTCTCAATGGTTGAATCTTGAAAATACCTATGATGTTGCAAAGAAATGCTTTCCTTATTTTATACATGTCAACAACACCAATTAGTCCCGAAAGTTAACACAACCCCATCCTTCAAAAACTTGAAACAAAATGACTGTTCTCAGAAATTAAATACTGTATTGAAAAGTACCTGTAAAGAACTCTAAGCAAATAACTTTTTTTTTTTGTAGATTAAATGTTTCAAATTCAAGTTGACCTTAAATTGCACTGTATTATTACAATTGCAAACAGAGATATTACACTACTTACAATACTTACTGAGACAAAATACATGATCTTGAGAGCCTGAGAGATTTTAAAAATTCTTTGCCAAGTCACTGCTGGCATAAAAAGTTATCCTAAAAAAAGAACCAAAAAAAAGACTGTTATTCATGACGATAATGAGCAGAGGTTTTGACGATAGTGTCAAATGTTTCACATCTAACATAAAATAAAAGTTTCAGTAATTCCTCCTTTAAAACAAATCTAATTGTACAGTACTGTTGTTATGCAAATTAGCTCTATTAAAAGCACCATTTGCAACTCCAACACAAAATCTTAATATATAAAGAAGTGAGAAAAAAATATTGTATTATGCTCCATTATGTCTTAGAAATTCACAGTGTGGTAAAAGAAAAAAGGTATTCAAAGACATTGTAATTTGAAACAATATATCCTTTTTACAGTTTCAAGAACATTAAGACCAGGAAATGAATATAATAAATAGCAAAACACAAATAATTCATAGTGATTGTGCACAATTGATTCCTCGGCATTCAGTTTTGTGTATGAGATAATATATGCATTCTGACTGGAAAAGCATCCCAGTACAATTATTAAGTACTGAGAACTTAGAAACATTGTTTGCATCTAGCCACAGATAATACAAGCTTAATTGTAAGATGTCTGCTTCAAATCGAAAGGCAAAATTTTTAAATATAGATATTCTATAAATAAATATGTAATAAATGAATATATGCATTTAAAACAATACAGGAATTTTCATACCATTTGAAAACAAGATTTTGGCAGTATAAATATGATAGAGTAGCCATTATTTTAATCAGGTCTCATAAATGATCAGAGCATTGTGACATGAGCCAGAACATCATAGCATTTAAAATACTGAAATAAAATGTATCATGTAGAAACTACACAGCCCAAAACCCCAGTCCACTATCCAAGAATTTTTTCTAAAGGGATTCTGACTTTCTAAACACATAACTAGTACATATAAACTTTCATCAGTACGGCCCAGAACCTGTGTAGTACTCTTGTCTATACTTAGTTGCCCTGGGTTCCAAGAAACTAATTCTGAAAATTTTTGTAAGGCAACAAATACCTTTTATGGGTGACTAAATTGGAGCACAGTAGATAATCGCAATAAAAGGTTTATACAAAGTAAATCTAAAACCCGTGAACATTGTAACAGGACATCAAAAAAAGAAAATTCAATGAGCACGAAGAACTGCCACAATAGTTTCCTTGTCTTTGAAAGCAGAGTTTAAAGGTTCAAACAGCAAATCATCATTCAACAGAAAGGTCTGTGTGGAATCTGCTTTGTATGACAAATCAGAGAGTAAGGGTGCTGGCAAAGAGTGGAAACAGCACAGAGGTTTGGCTCTGATCAAAATAGATCGTGTTTCTTGGGAAATGGGCCTTGTTTCCAGGGAAGGTGTGCCCCTGCAGCCCATGGAGGACCACGGGTGCGCAGAGATCCACCTGCAGCCCATGGAGGAGACCCGCGCTGGAGCCGGTGAGTGCCTGAAGGAAGGCTCTGACCCTGTGCAAAGTCTGTGCGGGAAGTAGCTCCTGGCAAGACCCACAGACCCATGGAGAGAGGATCCCACACAGGAGCAGGTTTTCTGGCAGCACTTGTGACCCCACCGGAGACCCATACTGGGAGCAGCCTGTTCTTGAAGGACTGCACTCCATGGAGAGGAACACATACTGGAGCAGTTAGTGAATAACTGCAGCCTGTGGGAAGGACCCGTGTTGGACAAGTTCATGGAGAACTGTCTCCCATGGGAGGGACACCATGTTGGAGCAGGGGAAGGATTCTTCTCCCTGAGCAGTGGCAGACAAAACCTGTGATAAAGTGACTTTAACCCCTATTCCCTGTCTCCCTGTGCCGCTGGGGGAAGAAGGTAGAGCCTGGGAAGGAAGAATGGGTGGGGTAAGGTGTTGTTATTATTTGTTTTACTTCTCATTACCTTACTCTGATTTTGATTGGTAATAAATTCAATTAAGTTCCCCAAGTTGAGCCTATTTTGCCCCTGACTGTATTTGGTGAGTGATCTCTCCCAGTCCTTATCTTGACTCCTAAGACTTTCATTACATTTTCTCTCCCCTGTCTAGTTGTGGAGGGGAGTGATAGAGAAACTTTGGTGGGTATCTGGCATCCAGCCAGGGTCAACCCAGACCTTAAGGCATTTTGACTAAAATAAAGTATTTACCACTATGCATAATGAGACTTCTTTGTGGTATGATACTATCTTTCATGGAATCATGCATAAAAAGATCAGAAAAATTCCATCCAAGTAGCTGATCAATTGTGTTAAGATTCAATAACAATATTTATATAAAGAAAATGTGGTCTTTTGGTTGAGAAGTCAGCATTTTTTCTCTGATAAAAAATGTAATTTGCAGCGATGTTACTAAAGAATCATATATGGTCTGTAACTATGAAGACAGATTGCATGAAAAGCATCTTATTGCCATTGTCTATTGCATTACTTTCTTCTCTGAGGACATAGCAACTTATTTCTCCATCTGCTACTGTTTATACTGGATTTAAACTATTGAATGTCCAATTCAAAAACAAAAACATTGCAAATAGGTACTGATTTTATTAAAATAACTGAAATTGTCTTCTTTCTTTTTATAAGATTGTGTAAAAAGAACATAGAATATTTTTCATTGGAATAATATCCTCAAGTAAGGTTTCTCTTTCAATATTATTCATGATTCTACATTATCCAAAAAACTTCTCATAAATAAAGATTAATATCTACTCCACATAGCTTCGATCAATTCAGAAGTTATAAGAAAACTAAGTATACATTTTTTATCCTTGATGGGTTTTTTTATATTCTTTTTGTTTTAAACCATTTTTGGAAGTTGCTAATATTCAATGGAAAATCTGCCATGCAAATAGACAAACCTTTGCCATTTTCTTCAATAATACTTAAGAAAAATACAGTGCAACAAACACTTACTGTGAGGCAACAAGATTATTTTGAACAGTTCTTGAAACTCAGCAGTTCCAAATGCACACACTGAGCAAATTCTAAATAAGATTGACAGAGTGGAGAAAGGTCTGCAAAGATTATCAGTCTGATGACCTTGTTTACACTTTTCTTTCCTCCCAAAATAACTGTGATGCATGGAGTTAGTAATACAATATAATATTTTGCCCTTATGCAGCAGTTTTCATCTGAGGTGTCAAAGAAGTTTACCAACATACAATTCATCTCTGTAACATTGCTTCAGTAAATCTTGTTCCACTCAATTAACTTAAGGTGAACTGAGCCTCATACCCACTTTGCAGACACAATGAATGGAAAACAATGCGTGAAGGCATTCTAGGATGCAGCCGTGCCTCTAAAGTCATTGTCAACTATATCTGCATATTCCCAAGAGATATTTATCTATTCCATTTTATTATGTATGTATATGTTTCCTGTCGAATGCTTTACTACATCACAGGATAAGGTAATTTGCTGATTAACTAGTTTTGATCAGGAGGTTTTAGTTAAATGTCAAAACTAAATGCCTCTTGGAGTGATTGATTTCAACAGCTACGTCTATCTACTTTGAACATGAAAAATAATTCATTCCTCTTATTTTAACACCCCTTTAGTTTATTTAAAACTGTTACATCTTATTTTGGTCTTTTGCTTCCTTAACTTCTGTTGATCATTCTTTTTGTTTTCCAAGATGTTTCAAATTGTTGGTGGTGTGGTTTGACCTGACCAGATGCCAGGCATCCACGAATGCCTCTCGCTCACTCCTCTGCTGCTTGACAGAGGAGAGAAAATATAATGAAAGCTTCATGAGTTGATGTAGGGTCTGGGAGAGACATCACTCATTAAACACCATCATGGGCAAAACAGGCTCAACTCAGAGATACTAAGTGAATTTATTACTAACAAAATCAGAGCAGGATAATGAAAAGTAAAAAAAGCCCTGAAAAACACCTTCCCCCCCAACCCCTCCCACCGACAGCGCAGGGAGAGAGTAGGGGTTTACAGGTCAGTTCATCATCTGTGGCTTCTCTCGCTGCTCAGGGAGAGGAATCCTTCCCCTGCTGCACTGTGCAGACATCTGCAAACTTCTCCGATGTGATTCCATCTCACAAGCAGCAGCTCCCTGGGAACTTCGGCAACGTGAGTTTCTCCCACGGACAACAGTCCTCCCAAAACTGCTGCTGTGGGGGTCACTCTTCCACGGGGTGCAGTCCTCCAAGGACAGGCTGCTCCAGCCTGGAAGCAAGGACCCTCTCTCTCCACCAGGTCTCCCACTGGATCACAGCCTCCTCCAGGTATCCACCCACTCCAGCGTGGGCACTTCCCCCATGGGCTGCGGGTGGATCTCTGCATCCCCCGTGGATCCCCATGGGCTGTAGGGGCACAGCTGCTTCACCATGGTCATCACCACAGCCTGCAGTGGCATCTCGGCTCCAGCGCCTGGAGCACCTCCTCTCCCTCCTTCTTCACTGAGCTTGGCGTCTCCATGTTATTTCCCTCACATATTCTCACCTCCTCTTCTCTGGCTGGAATTAAAACTGTGCACCAAACTTTGTTTTGATTTCTTCTTAAATATGTTTTCACAGAGGCGTTACCAACATCTCTCATTGCTCCAGCCTTGGCCAGCGGCATGTCCATCTTCAGAGCCATCAGGAATTGGCTCAGTCTGACGTGGTGGAAGCTTCCAGCAGCTTCTCACAAAAACCACCTCCATGGCCTCCCCACTACCAAGAACCAGGCCGTGCAAAACCAACACTGTTGCCTTTAGGCTTCTTCAGGTATTCAGCCCAATCTTGGTATAGTATACATTTTTCAATAATATTTGTATTTGTATATGTATGTATCAGCTGATATTTGTCTCTACACAACAGCATGATATTGCTAATGCTGCAAGTTACTCTAACCATTAGATTGCTTTCTATTAGAAAGACCCTGACAACACATAAGCAGTAACTGACTAGATAACCATTTTTATACCCTTTTAGAAATTTAATCCAAAGTATATTACTGCAACTGATAGCTATAATTATTTTATTTAGTTCTCTTAGTACCCAAGGGTGATTTAGTAACCTTGAGATGATTTGAGGTCTTTTAACTTACCAGAGTGCTTTGTTACCAATGTGCTTTGCATATATGGCTCAGAACCCTCACTGATCACAGCTGAAAGTAGTCTCAGGAAAAGTCAAAACTCACTCAACCTTTTGGCCACTCAGCATTTCAATTGCTTTACATCTTTACTGTGTAATGAACTCTCTCTTGGGTTTTTCTCCTCAAATACAGTAAGAATGCCCTTTTGGTTCTCTTGCGATGTCCTTGGCTGGAGGTACCTTATTTTGTGCCTCAGCCTTTCTAATTTTGCTAACATTTTGTGTTTGTTCAATTAGTAATTCTTAGCCTTTCATTACTTCTATTTAGCTATTTTATTCCTTTAGTAATTTAGCCTACTACCTAATTTTTCTCAACTATTTTTTTATAGTTTCAGGTCATGCAAGATCCTACACTTATCTCCATTTAATCTCATTATATGTCCTATCATTCTTCTTCACAGCAATTCTTTGTCTTTCTGTTCTTAATGTTGCTTTTTAAGGAATCATTGGCTCTCTAAAACACTTTATTTCTTAGACTTTTTTCCTAGGGGACTTTGCATGCCAGAGTTTCTTTGACTCTGCAGAAGTCTGTTGTTCATTGTCATTAGTTTGCTCTTGCTTTCGTTCCTCTATAAGGATTAGGAATTCTTTAATTTCAAAGTTATTCTCCTTGAATTTACTCATACTTACAAATTTCCAAAATTTCTCCACAGTGATTTCAGTTAAGCCTGTGAAAACAATATTTTTAGCCTCCATTTCTCTTGTTTCAGACTATAAAAGGAATATTATTGCATTTTGAACCCGAGGCTCAGGTTATATCTATATAGAAAGAAACACTCCTAGAAATATGTAAGATATATCTGTTCAGCTGAGAAGGTCTTCATACTCCAGTCAGCACGACTCACTTGCGTAAATGGAAGAATTGATGCTTGTCTTTAACACAGGCTCCTGTAAGCTGCCAGGTGTTTAGTTACCTGCCTTGCTATTTCTGCCATCTCTGGACAGGGGTCTTGGACAACCTGGGGTGCTGCTTTAAATGGCAAGAGGTGCATATCTTCAAGGGACTGAGTTAATATATCACTACACTGAGTAGATCTCCAATAACAACAGTAGGAATGCAGACACCTAGCTCATGTAATACTTAATCACGTGCTGACAACTACATTATAAGTGTATGAGCCTCATCCATTGCCTCTCATTGCACAATTTAGCTGCAGAAACATAAGTAATCAATCTAGTATTAATTCTGGTGCCCTTGCCTGCTGACCTTCAGCTTCTGCCTCAGAAGGGCAGGGCAGTTCCTATGTTATGTTTAGCAGTCAAATGCTGCTGCCTCACACAGAGTGGCTTCAATGGCCCTGGATACAGATATTTTGGGAAATTTATTCATTACTTATTATTAAGTGAAATAAATCTGTCCCTCAATCTTCACCACACCAAGTAAATTCTAATATTGATTATATATTAAGGATTCTACTTCTTCCAATAACTGTTCCTCATCCTTTTCTATTGGTAAATAAAAAGCTAAGGTAGGCAGAAAATTTACTAATTAACCCTTCTCTTCCTCATCTTATAATCAAAATGACTATGCCTCTTGGCTTGGAGAACTTTGTCCAGAATTCTGTAGGGTTTATTGCAGTATTTCCTTATCTGGTACAATTTTTATTACCCCCTCATTGGGTTCATCTGTATTTCTGAATGGTGCAGCACAAAGAGGGAATGACAAGTGTTAGAGTGGTGTTTGATGCTCTTGGATCCATTAAGGTTCTAACATCGTGTGTAAAACTGCGTATTTACCAGCAGTGAAATCTACAACAGTTTCCAGGGCTAGATACACATCACACGTCTACAAGGTGCAAAGGGATGACAGTAGATGGCTAATGCCAAACACATTTCCATGTAGCCTCACAGGTTGTCTTGCCACTACTGCCAGCATCAGATCACCTTTAGTTGCTGATGTTGCTATGGACCTCTAAATTAGCTGTCCATGTAGTGCTCTGAAATTTCCTTTAAACTCATGAAGCACTCATATTTCCCAATGCTTCTCAGACTGGTTTCTTGTTCTGACTGTGCTCCAGCCCCTTATTGAGAGAATCTATCACCAACATGTAGGTATGCCAGATTTTTAACCTACTCTTCTGGAGACTTGATGGTATGAAAATTTAGGCTGAAGACCTTATAAGTGCAGACAGAATACAAGCTAAGGCAGCAAGGCTTGGGTATAATTGTCACAAATATAGTTAGAATAATGGATAGGAGACAAGGTCTTGATGTTGCTACACACATTTAAACCTCTTGTTATGAATGCTGTTCCTCTCCTCAGGTTTCTGTTGAGTCATTCTCTGTTGATTTTGGATCTTATTGTTCAGGATCAGACATCTTTTGCCAAGGAGGACAATGGCTTCTTCAGAAACCATTTCATTACAATGCAAGAAGACTTGAACTTGTTAGCAATGTGCCATCTTAGCTACTGGGACCAGTCTAGGTGTAGGAACAAAGAGGGTAACAGATTAATTTAGTATGAGAAGCAGAGAAGAAGATGTAGGTGCATTCATGTATACATAGCCAAAGAGAAAATAGCTGTCTTTTTCCAATTTGGGTGACATATTCAAAACCAGAAATTTTCTTCCTTAGATATTAGCAATTAATTAAAACATAATACATTCTGGGCAAGTGATACACAAGGGATACAAGTTTTTCTCCAAATCTGATAAGTTTGTAAAAAAATTGAAGTTCTATTTTCTGATAAGAGTTAGAGTGGGTTTTCCCCGTTCATTAACTATTCTGTGTGGCAAATATTTTATTGCTTCTGTTGGAAAAAAAGCCATACTTGGGGGTTAATATAATCTTCACTATATTTTCCCTTCGAAGTAATCAAGTAGGTTTTGCTGGGTTTTTTCTTTTGGAGAGTCAGAAAATTATTCTCAGAACATACTTAAATTTCAAGTCCCCTATCTTCTTTATAATTCAGGTTACTATATATCAATAAATGATATCATATACAGGTTTATACTTAATATAACTCTATGCTAATAAAAGCATAAAAGGTGTGCAAATTTCCCTTATATAATTGTGTTGAGAAATTTTAATCAGATTGAGGGAAAAACGAGGTCTATGAAGTTTGAAAGACTGAAGTAGTACTTCCTACATAATGCTAATATTAATAAAAGTAACCAGAATAAAAGAATCCAGATTGGATATTTTTTTGCCAGTAACTACTTCTGTCCTGACTTGAACATGGAAAATGCCTCAGAGAACAAAGTGAGAACAAGACCTCTATTTTTTTCTTAAACCACTCCACTGCAAACACAAAAGTACAAAATAACTCTAATTCTTCTCTCATTTCTATTTAGCCAGTATCCATGAATCTCACTGGTGTTAATCATGGCTTTTTGGACACCAGGAGAAAATATGAAATGTGAGCGTAAAAAGAAGTTACAGTAAGTGACGTAGTATTTTTGAAGAGGTAAGGCCACACCTAAAAAACCATTGTCTGTGGCCATTTCTCTATATACAGCAAGCAACCATGAGTCATACTTGGGTCATGAAAATGTTCTCCAAATCTCTTCATCTTCAGTGACTTCCCATCTGCCATGATACTGGTAAGTGATAGCACTTAGGATACCAGTTTCATATTTCCAAATTTAAGTTGTCTGGAGAAAGAAACAAACACAAGTGGTAAAGTTTACTTTGCAACTAGTCCATACCTTTGACTTTAAGGACTGTCTTGGGCTGACTTT
>VZTA01021939.1:0-47353 GCA_013398855.1 Mohoua ochrocephala
TTTGATAGCTTAAACAATGAATGAAAGTTGAAATAACTTCACACTCCTTTCAGTTGAGTCACTGAGTCATCTTTGCACAGGAATCTTAGTAATTAGAATGATAAAAAGCAATCTAAGCCTCCATTGCTGTAATTCATACAGCACACAGCAATATGATGTCTGTTTTTTACCAAAAATCATAAAAAAGGGGGGAAAAAAAAGTAAAAAAAGTAAATTAGTAAATTTTAAAGGTAAAGCGAAGCAAACAAGAAACCTAGAGAGCAGAACATAACAGAAAAGCTGGCTGAGTAGGTTTCTGGGTGTCTTAAGTAATTTCTGTTTGTAATGAAAGTTTTGGATCTTTCAAACATTCCGCTTGGAGGGAAAAAAAAATAGGGTCCAATTAAACCTGCTACTAAGAGACAACTCTCTCTGACTTTTGAAAGTTTTACCTAGGTATTTTCTAGGTTGTGGTCGCATACCTTTAATCTCGACACTCTGCTTTTAAAAATATTTTGAAGTTACAAATGAACATATTTCTTAGTGTGTTTTCAAAATGGTTGACAATTGAGCTTTTCAAGTCTTTGGTGAGCTATCCAAACCTAAAAGTGTCATTAATATTCCTGATTGTTACTATCATGTCAATTCTATATTATACTTCTTAAATGTATCTTCTATTTTACTTTTGTTTTGTGGTAAATCTGATTTTTTTTTCTGTACTGGTATCAAATTGGGATCACTGAAAACACTAATCTCATTCTCATGAAGGGTTGGATTGACAATAGCCCACTCTTAAAGTGCATGAAATACATCCCATCCTTTCAGCAGGCAGGCAAAGACTCAAATAGCAGTCAGCAAAAACAGAAGAAAGGATAGTAAAAAAATAAACAAGCAAACAAAGAAAAACCAAAAAGAAAGAAAAAGAAAAATTAAAAAAAGAGGAAAAGATAAGAGAAAAAATAATCTTCAATCCACTATTTTTTCAGGTAATTCTAGATTTCTGGAAAACTATCAGTGTTAGACAAAATAATAACTGTGGTTTCTGTAAGAAGGAAAATAATAATTTTTCTAAATATTCTTTCAGAAAGTACCCCAAACTGTGTTGAACAGTACTTTTCATTCGAATAAACTTAGGGCCTGGCTTCATAAGTCCTCATTTACATAGGTATATCTCAGTGAATGATTCATGAGAATAGGCTTTGGTGGGAGTGTTAAAGAGAGAACTTTGCAAAGCAGGTCCATTTTTTTTGGTGACAGACAAACCTGTTTAAATTAAAACCTGTGCTGTTTGCATCCATCTGGATACTCTGATTTCTGAGCCAATTTTTCTAATTCTAAATGCAGTTTGGCACAAATGTTTTAAATAACTAACTACTTTCAAATACTATTAGCTGACTATGAAAGAAGAAACCTGCACTTAAAAGTTCTCTAGTTTTCATCAGTTTTAAGAGTTATTTGATAATTTGAAGAGATAATATGGTTGATATAACAGCTGTTTATTTTTTCTCACCATAATGAATTTAACACAAGAGTTGATGTTATGGCTATAATATTCTTCTATGGCCGATTGAATAGGAGCCTGAGCAGCAAACCTGAAACCTGCTCCTGGGGTCTTTATGAAACGAGGTTCAGAAAGTTCTGAAAGCCTTATTCTCTTATGTTTACATAGGAGTTGGTACATACAGTTAGGTTATTCAGTTATAAAAGTGGAAGAAGAACTGGCATATCTATGCATCTAAATATAGAATCTGAAGTAATCTAGAGCTAATGCATTTTCTGAAAATCAGCAGATAGATTTCTAAGGCACTTTGAGTGTTATTCACTGTTAAGCATTTGTGATTTGGAATAGATTAGTCTTTCAAAGCAACTATAGCCATCATATTGCATGGGTAATCAAATAGTTCCTACTCAACTTTCTTCTTCTGAATTTTATATAAATTTTTAATTAATGCCTTACATACTTGAGCTTTTATGCAATTAGATGATAAATTATTCAATTTTTGATGTTATGTTTTAGACAGATGTTAAATCAAAGAAGTTAATGATTGAACACATTTTAATAGATTTGCCACTGTAGCTTTTACTCACTTTAAAAATAGTTTTTGATTGAATTTTAGTGCTTATGAAAGTGAAAGGCTAAGGACCATTTTTTCAAAAGGTTCTTTACTGAGGCTCTGACTAATTGCAGAGTTCTGAAGACACTACAAATTGTAGGCCATAAACAAAAACACAGATGAAAAGGAATTAAGTAGTATTAAGCATGACCCACCCCAGCCTAAAAGACTTAAGAAAAAACAAAGTAAAAGACACTTCTTAACCACATTTGAAAAACGGCATTTCTTCTGTTTCTGAGAGATTAAAAAAAAAAAAAAATCTGCTAAAATTATTTACCATTAAAGTGTAAAGCAAATCTTTACCAATTGATTTCCTGTGAGTATTATGTCATCCAAGGACTGTTGAAACTCAGTATCATTCAATGTTTTCTGTGCAGAACTTCTCTTTGGTCAGTGGCATGACAGTGAGAAAATTGGCAAATGACCTGGTTCTGGCCAGGACACGGTTCGTTTTTGCAGTAGCCAGGAGAGGGCATGGCTAAGACACAGAGGTTATTATATACCACCATTTTCCAGGGACTGGGGAAGAGCTCCCTTCCGAGTCACACGGCATGGTGGAGGGAGTGGTTGTGTATTGTTGGGGGGTTTCCATGTAAATCTCTTGCCTCTTTCCCGTACCCTCTGTCATTAGCATTGTTGCCGTTACTGTTTGTTGTCTTCTTTTATTGATGTTTCCGATAAATTGTTCTTATCACAACTTGTGATCTTTACCTTTTGTGCCTCCAATTCTCCTCCCCAGCCCAGCACAGGAGGATGGAGAGACTGAGTGAGAAGCACGTGGTTTAGAGGGTTTCAGTGGGCACACTAAACTGGGAAACACCGTGACAGGTAGGATGAAGGAGAACTGTGTCATAGAATCAAAACGGTTTGGCTTGGAAGGGATTTTGAAGACCATCTAGATCCAGCCCTTCTGCCCTGGGCAGGGAACCTCCCACTAGACCAGGTTACTCAAAGTTCCTTGCAAACTGGCCTTGAACACTTCCAGAGATGAGGCATTCACACCTTTTCTGGGCAACCTGTTCCTGTGCTTCACCACCCTCACAGTAAAGAATATCTTCCCATTACCTTATCTAAACCTACTGTCTTCTAGTTTAAAGTCATTCCTCCTTGTCCCATTGCTGCATGCCCTTGTAAAAAGTCCCTCTCCAGCTCTCTTGTAGGCCACCTACAGGTATCAAAAGACCACAGTTAGGTCACAACAGAGCCTTCTCTACACCAGGTTGAACAACCACAACTCTCTCAGCCAGATATATATATACCTGATAGATATCTCAGGTATGATATATGTATATGTATTTATATATATCATACCTGAATTGTTTCTTACTTCCATCCTAGGGTAGCTCACCCTTCATGTCTATCAGTGAAGGGCATCTTGATTAAGCTGGTAAACATGGAATTAAAATAATACTATATCTGATTTCTCATCTTATTCTGAAAGACTAAGGTGTCCAGAATATAAAGTAGGAAAAAAATAAAAAAGAATGACAAATGGAAGATGCAGAATATAATTTCATAAACTGATATTTTTTAGTAGTTCTATCAGCATGTACTTTGGTTTCCAGCTGATATTGCTCCAAAGCTGACCAGGCTGAGGAAAAAGATGCTATCAGAATTCTACAGAAATGATAATTTTCTCACAGTCTGACAATCTTTGCCTACAGAGATCATTAGGTACCATGGATGCATTTTAATACACAATTTCCTGATTTTTGAGGATAATTAAAAGGAAATAACCTGAGTTCCACTCTGTTAATGTCTGCTCATCTTTTAATGCTTTTATATATATGTGTATATGTACACACACACAAGTAATATATTGTTTCCTACAGAACCATTTTATCAAAGATCATCTATTACCTTACAGATATTAATGTAGTTTGGAAGTATCCCTTCTTATATACACTTTGTAATAAGGAACAAATATGGTGGTTTTAATTTTCCCTAGCCATTAAATGATAACCCTTACTATTTCATTCTGAGCAGTTTTCTGACTGAAGAACTTTTATAAAATAAGAATTTTCACACTCTTAATAACCAAAAAGTGAAAAGTTGCAAATTTGGCAGCAAATTATTTTCATTTGAAGTAAAACTCAGCCTACACAAATTCACACCTGTAGTACACGTTGCTTGAAATCATAAAAAAGAAATGTACAGTTACTGGATTAAGTGATTTAGTTTTCCGTATTGTATTCTTTAAATATTGTTATTTATCACTGGAAAGCAGGCAGCTTTGAATAGAATATAGTCAAAGTGGGCATATATGTGCTTGTTTTGCACTTGATTTTATTATCACTATTGAAATTAGATCTACTGATGAGATAAAAGTAGAAAAAATTGTTATTAATAAATATTTGATTTTAAAAATATTTTGTATCATTTGTGAGGGAAAAAAAAAATCCTGGCTTCCCTGATTCCCAAACAGAAATAAAATACTTTTCTTTTTTTATGACATTTTAAAAACAGCATAAAGTGAAATATTCATACCATTATGCATATATTTTATGTACTGATAAATCTAGAAGCTGAAACATTTCAAACAGGGAAATAAATTGAGAGTGAGCTCTTTGCTATTCTGATGAAATTTAGTACTTTGATAATTCTGGAAAGTTTGGTGTTTCTATTATTTATATTCCTAATCATCAGCAAATGAAATTTTGTTGAATAGAAGGATGTCATTTGGTGTTGTGTTCTTGGATCTGTGTGCAGCCTCAGGGCAATTTTTCTTTTTGAGGCAGCTCTTCAGGCTATATGGGAATGCAGATTAAATTTTCCCCAGAATAGCAAAAGGTTGCATACTTCACAAGATTCCAACCTAGAAGTAGGTTGGAACAAAGAAAAGTCTTTTAAAATGCATTCCATATAAATGAGTTCAATCATAGTAATGAGGGCCACCTCTCCATCCACAGCAGAATGACAGAGCCCCATGAAAAGGTGAGAAAGCATATGAAATGAAAATCAAATAACTTTGGATGAGTACACAAGTTCGTATTATAGCTAACCCTCACTTTTGTATGTACTGGTAATTTAGCAAAGGTATTGATTAGATACTCGAAATCATTCAGGTGACCTTTCCAGGACAAATACAATAACTTCAGGAAAAAGTCATTATTTATATAACTGGCTTTTCTCTGGTGTTACCAATTTGAAACTGTTTGTACTGGTTGGAACCAGTTTTTACCTTTTTTTCCAATTGGATCTGGTTTAATGCAGAATACTGTAGAGGAAGAGATTAAGAAACTGTTATAAACTTTTGACTCTAAGTTATTCCTGAAAACTCTCTATATTCAATTGCCATTTAAACCACTGTTTTGGAATGAAAGACATTCTAGAATAACAATGAAGATTGCGACTCCTGTTTACCATGACATTAGAAAATGCAGACTTTCAAATTTTCAAGTTCATCCCTTTACAAGGAATAAAAATCCAACACCTCATTTGCTCACAGACCTGACAAATGTCTATGTAGTTTTGCACTTTTCTTCTTTCCTTTCTGATGAATAATGGGATGATTCAAAAAGTTTGATGCAGCTCTTACCTGGTTCCAAACATTCCAAAATATATTTTACCCTCTGGAATTGTTTTGTTATAAATAATTTAATGACGTATACTGCTTCTTTACTAGGGGTCGACCACTTCTCTCAGGCATCTGCCAACAAGAGGGGAGTACGAAGCCTCAAGCTGAAGTAGGGCAGGTTCAGGTAGGACATCGGGGGGAATTTCTTCATGGAAAGGGTTGTTAAACTTTAGAATGGACTAAAATGGCCCAAGGAAGTGGTGGAGTCACCACCCCTGGAGGTATTGAAAAATTTAGTGGCATGGTCTAGTTGATAAGGTGGTGATCAATGAAGGATTGGATTTGATGATCTCAGAGGTCCTTTCCAACCTTATTTATTCTGTGATTCTGCCATATGTAATATTGCTAAAGGAGAAGCCATTACCTGAGTAATTTCACAGCATTCAGGGAGTCACACACACACACACCACCTGAAACTAAGTGCCAGGAGTAGAGTCCCTTGGCGGTGGGCTGCTCCAGTAAGCCGATGGGTTTCCCATTTGACTCCCCTCTCACACACACTCCCATTCTCAGGCCCACTTGCTCCTTCAGGTTCAACCCTAGATTTCCTGGGGCAGAGTCTCTGGTGTTGGATTAAAAAAAGTAAAGAATTTAATAAAGTGATACAGCATCAGGTCAGCTTGAGCTGAGTGCCCCTGGAGGGAGACCCAGAACAAAGAAATCACTGGGCAATTTCTTTTTGGTTCCCTCTACATTACAATGACTTACCTTCATCTTCTGGCATCCCTCTAGTTCTCCTGTAACATTTCAGGGTATAACTGCTTAAAAAACTAGGCACAGTAGGATTGTTCTGTCAGAATGTAGCCTGGCTTACTTCAATTACTTCTATCCCTGCAAGAACAGCTACGCTGGGAAAGATGAAGAGAGGAAGAGATCAGATGGCAAAAATAAAAAGAATTGTGCTGAAAGCAACCCTCTTTATTCAAACCACACTCTCCCCAGGAGACACCAGCTGAATATTGCATCTGAAGCTAAGTACATTTGGGAGTCTAGAATGCTCCCAAAGAGAATCTATTTAATGTTCCAGAGACCTCAAGGAGCTTGATTCAAAATCTCTGTCAACAAATGAACAGAAGTTTTTTAGATCAAAATAAACACTAAAAAAACCTTCTCTTGGAATTAAGGACCATTCCCAGAGGAAAACATTGACAAAGGAGCTGGAAATTAGTGGCAATTTTTTATGCCCATAAGTTTCATGCAAGCAGGTGGGCAATTCTAACAGATGTACATTTACACCCATGGGTTTTGCTTTCAGAATGCCACATGCTGAGGATTGTACTACTGCACTGGCTCAGTCACAATTTATTGGAATTTTCAGGGAATGTTTTTTTCCTGCCAGTATAACTGTTGTATCACTTGTTTAAGCTTTAATTGCAGCAAAGAAGGAGGATGCACAAAACTGAGTCAGTATGAGCATGCCACTGTAAGATATTCATCAGGCACCCTCTTATACATCTACTCAAAAAAAAATATATTACTAAAGGATTAAATCCAGTGTGCTAGATATATGCAATTCACCTTAGAAATGGGGCTTTTGTTTATTTCTGGGGTTGTTGTTTAGTTTTGTTCATTTCTTTGGTTTTGGGTTTGGTTTGGGGCTTTTTCGAATAGAAGTTCCTTTCCAAAATATTTAAAAGGTAGAGAGGGTTTTCCACATAACGTAGAGACTTAGAAAATGTCAGCTATACAGTTGTGCTGGAAACCTTAATTCTGTTGTTGCTGTGATATGAATGAAATAATATTATTTGGAAAAGAAAATGTAGAGTGTGCATTTAAAGTTGATCCTCTTGTAAACTGAAGAACAAGAGAACACACTGGATCAAGCAGCTGCAGATTTGCCGTTTTGTATCCTTACATATATATAGGCTTTCAAAATGATGGTTTTTTGTATGACCAACCCACACCATATATTTTTTTAACTTGGAAAACACAGTTGTACTGGCACCTGATAGATCTTAACTGTGCATTAAGGCTGACAGAAGGTTGTAACTGGAGCTACAAGGCTGAATCCCTTTGTTAGCCAGCCATACCACATAGGGAATTAGACGTATTTTCAGAAAGGAGGTACTGATACATTATGTTTGGCATAGGCCACTCTTCTAGAAATGCAATGCAGCTTCTTTTTGGGGGAAAAAGTCTAGATTTCTTTATGTTATTGTCTAGTCTGCAGATAATTTCAGACAAATAGAATCTTGTGTTTAGCTACAGTAAAAGAAGATCAGGTTTGTGACTACCTGAGGAATCTGAATATACTGAGTCTATGGGACCTGATGCGATATATCCCAGAATCCTGTGAGAGGTGGCTAATGTAGTTGCCAAACCCCTTTCCATGATGTTTGAAAAGCCATGGCATACAGGTGAAGTCCCAGTCAACTGGAAAAAGGGAAATATTGCACCATTTTTAGCAAGGATAGAAAGGAAGACCCCAGGAACTACCAACTTGTCAGCCTCATCTCTATGCCTGGGAAGATCATGGAACAGATCCTCCTGGGAACTATGTTAAGGCACATGGAGGACAGGGAGGTGATTTGAGACAACTAGCACAGCTTCACCAAAGGCAAGTCCTGCCTGATCAACCCAGTGGCCTTACGTGGTCAAGTGACTACAACAGTGGACAAGGAAAGTGCTAAAGATGTCATCTCTCTGGACTTTTGTAAGGCTTTTGATCTGGTCCAGTACAATATCCCTCTCTCTGAATTATAAACATATGGACTTGATAAATGTACTCTTTGTTGCATGAAGGATAGCCTGGATGATCACATCCAGAGGCTAGTGGTCAACAGGCCAATGTCCTGACGGCATTGTCAGTTCCCAGTGAAAAGCGGTATCCCTCAAGGGACCATATTTAGACCAGTACTGCTTAATGCCTTCACCAATGACATGGACAAAGGGATTGAGTGCACTCTCAGTAAGTCTGCAGATGACATCAAGCTGAGTGATGAAGCTGAAACCCTTGAAGCATGAGATGCCATGCAGAGGGTCTTGCACAAGCTCAAGAAGTGAGCCTTAGGGAACTTAACAAGGAAAAATACCAGGTGCTGTACCTGAGTGGGAGTATCCCCTTCTATTGATACACTCTGTGACATGAAGGAATTGAGAGCAGCCCTGTCGAGAAGCACTTGGGGGTGCTGGTGGATGAGAGGCTGGACATGACCTGGCAATGTGCACTCACAGTCCAGAAAGCCAGTTGTGTCCTGGGCTCTATCCAAAGCAGTGTGGGCAGCAGGGAGTGGGAGGGGATTCAGCTCTTCTCTGTTCTGGTGAGACCCTGCCTGGAGTGCTGCGTGCAGCTCTGCAGTCCCCAACATCGTAAGGATATGGATGTGTTAGAGCAAGTCCGGGGGGGACCGCAAACACAATCAGAGAGATGGAGCATCTCTTCTTTAAAGACAGGCTGAGAGATTTAGGATTGTTCAGCCTGGAAAAGAGAAGGCTCTAGGGGAGATCTTATAACAGTCTCTCAGTTCTTAAAGGGGGCTTATAAGAAAGATGAGGATAAGACTTTATTTTTTAAGTTCCTGTAGTGACAGGACAAGGGGTAAAGATTTTAAACTAAAAGAGAGTAAATTCAGACTAGACATAAGGAAGACTTTTTTTTTTACAATGAGACTGGTGAAATACTGGTACAGATTGCCCAGAGACATTTTAGATGCTTCATCCCTGGAAAAACTCTAGATCAGATGGGATGGAGTCTTGAACAACCTGATCTAGTTAAAGGTGTCCCTGCTCATTGCGGTGGAACTGATCTAGATGACCTTTAAAGGTCCCTTCCATCCCAAACTATTTTATGATTCTATCATTCTAATTTATTTTTTCATTTTCTCATGTGCTAACACAAAAGGAATTCCTCTTTGCCTGTAGAGATAAAACTTGTTTAATAAGAGCTCTATACTGACATTTTTACTGATTGAAATCTCTTTTCCTTTACTATTTTGAAACTTTTTGAGAACTTAAAATGAGCAAGACTAACAAAATATCCTTCAATATGAAATTGTTAAGGCACAAAATTTATGTTCATATGATGAAATTTGCATTTAAAAGCAGCTATATGAAGGCATGCCCTATCTGGGCATATACCAGTCTAAAAGGGACTAACATGGTCTCTATGATGCACTTGTTGCTCTACATATAATTACTCTATCTAAGGCCATTAAGTAGACCTCAGACTAAGTCTCAGCCGAGTCAACTCTGACTTTGCCCTCAACATTGTGAAATTTCTCACTCTCTGAAGTACTGAAGAATGTAACAGGATTAGCAGGAATTTGTGGAGAAGTGAGGGAGAGAGGCCT
This sequence comes from Mohoua ochrocephala, assembly GCA_013398855.1. NCBI lineage: Eukaryota > Metazoa > Chordata > Aves > Passeriformes > Acanthizidae > Mohoua > Mohoua ochrocephala. Next base: position 9,960 of record VZTA01021939.1, read on the forward strand.
TTGGTTAATTATTGAAGCAAAACATTATTGTCTCAGAATAATTTATTAGAAGTTATGATACTTTAATTCATATCTACTTTAAAGAGAAAAATATATATATAGAGATATATAAATGACTAATAAAAATTGGAAACATTTTACATTTGGAAAGAGAACTTCCCATTGCATTTTCCCCATATCTCGCTAAAAAGAGCTCAATTGTACTAATACAAAAAACAACACAATTCCCCTGAGAAATCTGCACATGTCCAAAGCTAATTCCAGATTTCATCGGTTAAAATATCTAAGATTGTCATCTCCAATGACAGAAGCTTTTAAGCTTTATGAAGATTGGATTCACTGGTATTAAAAAAAAAAAAACAACACTTTTTAATTTATCATCTTTGGTTTTGGAAGCTCAAAAAGTAAAGAAGAAACTTTAAAGGCACTTTAAAGTGCCTTTTTCATAAAAAGCTGAAAGAACCCCACTTGTTCCTTGTCCTCATAAAAAAATTAAAAAGTTTCACAAGGTAACATAAAGCCGTCGTAGGCCTGTTTCATCAACATCGTCTTCTAAGGATCTATGCTCTGACCCAGAGCATATTAATGCTAGAGAATTTCTACTGACTCTGGCCAACTTGAATTTGATATATGTCTATACTAATGAATTTTTCAGAACTGAAAAATATTTATATTCTGGCTTTCCCATGCTCTGCTTTTAACATTCTCTTTTCCCTCCAGGTTTGTCATTAATCAACAGCTGAGCATAAAATATGGGGTTTTTTTCCATGTTATATTTTCCATGTTATGTATTTTCAAGAAATATAATGAGGATTTTTATATTTTGAAACTATACAACCCTACCAGATTTTCAAGAAAAAAAATCACAGACTCTTTTTATGAACTGCATAAGTTTTCAGAAATTTTCAGAAATAGAAAATTTGTATATTCCTTAGTCCCTAAGAAAAAAAAAAAAAAAAAATCCTAGCTTGCCCTTGCATTCAAAAAGAAATATCATTTCGCTGGAATTTGAATAAAGTATTGTCACTCAAGAGACTTAATTGGTAGATAGCATCATGTATAGGAAACACGCATAAATTTACAGTTTGCTGCACTTTTTCTCTTATGGCTATAAATATTCAACAATGGAAAAATCAAAACAAAAGTTATATATGAGAATAGCTGAAGAGGCCATTTCCTTTCACTATAAACCACAAAAAATCAATCTGATACTCTTACCTATTTTGTGCCATTACAGTTATTCATTTTTAAAGCAAATGTAAACTTACAAAAAAATTAGAGTTCCAAGTTCAAGTATTTATTTCCAAAACGGAACATGAGTACTTTTTCCCACCAGGTCCAGAGTCCCCCAGTTTCTTAATTATATTGGAAATTCCTGGTCATCTCACTTCATTTCACAGGAATAGTTGGCATTAACTTTAATAGAGAATACAAGGAGTACTGTTTCAGGACCTTTTAGACACAAACAGATTAATGCAAGCAGGTGCAACCTAAGTCTCCCTATTGCAGTGCTGAAGCCAAGAGGAAAGAGAAGATGATACTGACACACAAACCAGGTAAATCTGAGCCAGCTTGAGCCTAGGTACGGTGCAGTAGGTAAGCAGGTGGTGGGATCAAACCAATAAGCCTCTCCAAGGTCAGTGCTTCTTAACTTTTTCGCAGTACCGATTCAGGATGATCACCTTCTTCCAGATCCAAACGAACAAGTTTGCATTGCATTGCAAGGCAGTACAGCAATTTTGATATTTACTTGCATTAAGAGCCTTTGCACTGTGTTCCATTGTGTGATGTAGACGTACAATAAACATGCAGTCTGGAAAGGACTTTATTTTTTTCTCATTATCAAACTGAGAGTAGGAAATGGCACTGGGCAGAAGAGGAAGCCTTGTCTGCTCTTGATGGACATAGTTGCCTTATTATTTTCTTTCACCACTATCATTATTCCATTGAATTTCTAATAGTTGCTCCCAATTTACCCTACTTTGAGAGTGGCTTGGCTCCTAAATAAGCTATTTCACTTTCCTCAGCAGCAGGAGCTTTCCATGATGTACTAAAATTCCTTTTTGCCTCCCCTTTCTTTCTGGCAGCATGCTGTGTCCATCAGCTATCTAAGAGATTCCATCCCAGAGGAGGCTGCATTTCATTAGCAATGTACTGTGTGGTTATACAGTTCAAATCTGGTCTGAAGATAAAAATATTAATAATGGGATCAGTAGTGGTTTGAATTCTTCATGGCCTCTATTTCTATTCCATCCTCTTCTCTCTGCAGTATGAGGATGTGTGTGAATCTCTGGCATAATACTCCTCCTGTCCTGAGCAAGCAACAAAACTCTGCAGGCTTTCGAGAGACAATTTAATTTTTTGAAACAAGTTTTTACTTCATTGCCCCACTCTCAGGGAGCTTCATACCCATAGAAGCTGCCAGTCTCTGTTCAGGACTTAATAGGAAGTCTTTGCCAGCATACAGATCAATGTCAATGAGATAATGATTACTGCTGTCACACTACTCATTTTTAAATGTGAAATCTGGACTGTCTTTTGTTTGGTGCACTGTGTGAAAGAAACTGGATTTTTCGTATGATCAAGGACACATTGATGGGCAGTCCTTGGTAAAACATTAAATTAAGTGCTTCTTAAAGGCACCTTTAAAAGAAACTATTACTGAACTAATGATGTGCAAGTGATTGAACTTGTTCACTTCCCATCTCCGTGATGTCATTCCAATGAACAAGTCAACACTGGAATGTGGCTGGTAGCTAATGGAATCAGATTTTGTCCTGGCCCTTCTATATTTAGCAAAGTTCCCTACATTCAATTTTTCAATAATAGCTAAGGTTTAAAAAGAAAGACTTAATAGTATAAGATATTTATATGATAGTAAGCATTCTGACATTCCTGGCACTTCAATTCTCCAGCAAAGCCATTAATATTAATCTACCTGGGTCATTTCCCAAACCTTTTCTTGTATTACCCCTTTCTAGAGACAGTTATCTTTTAATACAGCTTTAAATAAATAGATAAATAAATACTCTTCCTAAGAGAGAACTAGAACCTCAAAAGCAAGTTATTTCCCAAGTCCTGCCACTGACTTTTTTTAGTGACCATGGGCAAATTAATTAATTCACCATGTTTTAGGCCTTGTCTTTAAACAGAAATTGCATGTCCTTTGTACATTCCATTTAAATTCACAGCTCTATGAAGAAAACACTATCCCTTGCTGTACATTTTCAGAGTAGACAAAACAATACGATGCTTATCTCTCACATTTCAGCTAAACATTCTAAAGATGTTATTGTAATGCAAAAATTCATTAAAATGATCCATGGTCAACTTGTACACCAAGAAATTACTCTTCTTTCTTTTTCTGCTGTTTTTCAGTAAAAACAGTAAACTATAATTGACATTTATCTGCTTCCAGCACTATGGAAAGCTTTGTGGAGCTTGGGGTGGACAACATATATGGATACAATCACACCCCTACCCTCATATTGCATGAGTCTCTGTTCCTTTCTTTCATTCTTTCTCATATCAAAGCATGATAACACATTGTCAGCTGCAAAGCAGTTGGAGCAGCCTCAGAAAAGCAGGAAAAGGTTCCCCTGAGACAGGAAGGGAAGAATTCTTTGTACCACAATGTGGAAAAAGGCTTTTCTTTAGCCATTTTTATTCCTAGATCTGAGGGAATTGCTCTACTTTTTTCTCCACTGACAGCAGCCTTACTTCCCCCCTGTAGACAGCTCAAACACAAATTTAAAGGAATAAATCCAGAGAGGAGCCACTAGGCTGATCAGAGGGCTGGAGAACCTATACTATGAAGATGGGCTGTTAAGCTTGGAGCAGTGAAGATTCCAGGGAGACCTTAGAGCAGCCTTCCATACATAAAGGGGGCCTGCAAGTAGGTTAGAGAGGGATGTGACACAAAGGTGTGTAGTGATAGGACAAGGAGGAATGACTTTAAGCTGAAGGAGGGTAGGTTTAGGTTACATATTAGGAAGAAATTCTTTACGGTGAGGGTGATGAGGCACTGGAACAACTTGCCCACAGAGGTTGTGGACTCCTCATCCCTCCCTGGAGACTAGACTGGATGGGGCTCTGAATAACCTGCTTTAGTGGAAAGTGTCCCTGCCCATGGCAGGGGTTTTGGACCTAGGTCATCTTTCAGATCCCTTCCATCCCAAACCATTCTATGATTCTATCTGTAATTCTGCGATAGGTGGCCCCTTGCTCATCTTCTTCCTCTCTTTCCACCCTAATACTGATGAACTGTGCAGGCCCTACTAATAAATTAGAGGATGACAGTAGCATGGAATGATTTCTTTCCTGGAGGGCTGGCATAAGAGACATTAACTATAAGCTTATATTCTCAGTTTGGTCTGGATTCCTGTCCAAAAGATACAGAAAGAAGTCACAATTCCAAGGATTTATCAGGATTGTGTTACAAATCAAACTTGGTCCATCCATTTTCTTATCACTGTTGTAGTATGGAAGGAAAAGGAAATATGAATTTTGAAATTATATAGTGCAGTTTATGGAACTGGATATGATGGAATAAATGAAACACCTTGTTTAATCTACCTTCTCCAATAAAGTAAATCTGAAAATTCCAACCTGTTGTTTTATCCCTTCTAATGGCAGCAAGCCAATGCTTGGCAGTTATTCTCATACATTATTTTCTATTTTTTATTCCTCAGCAGTTTCCTTCTCTCTCTCCCGGAAGTCTGACAATGCTGTGACTGCAATTTATTTTAAAAAAAATTAATAATCCACTAACACTTTTTCACTGATCCAATATGGTGCTCTGACATTGCAGTTTGTGTACTGCCAAACATTTAATTCTACTGATTTTAGGTTTGCACTCATGGAAGAAAAATACCCATTGTAAGAAAAGTGCTGCTAATGTGGCAAATCTTCAGCCCTTTTTCCCTTGTTCTATTTGAGTCTTGGAAGAAAAGTTGCTAATGGTTCTATGTTTCACATGAAGTTTTTGGTGTGTGAGATACTTTTCTGCCATTCACTCTTCAAGAAGAGTCAGTGTCTATTGTCATGAACAACAAAACCAGTAATAATTTGTAGGAATAAAATCCGTGAATGCATGGCTGCACTTTGATTGGTGCTGGTCCAAAATGTCCTGTTGTTAAGTATGATGGAACTAGCCCTTTGTGCCATGTGTCCATACTTAGAAAAGTATGTATTGGGAGGGTTGTTTATCCTGTTTTCGGACGTGCTTCTGTGAGGAAAGTTGAGCCAATATAACTGCTTCTGAGAAGGGGCTCTCCTATTCCCCTCTGTCACCTTTCTCCTCATTATTTGCACCTTGAATCAGTTCTGCCGAGAAATGTAGGAGGAAAAGCAAGGTCATTTTATTTTGTTTACTGAAGGGACTTATGAGCACCAGAGCAGGAGTGAGGGAGGATGCAGGACTTAGCTCAGGGTACATGGGGGAAAGAGGAAAAAAATGGATCGTGCCTGAAAAGGTACCTCCACCTGAAAGCCTCACTAAGAAAAAGGACCAGAAAGTGGCTGGGTGGGGGTGTGAAGGAGGGTGGGGGAGGAATGGCAAATAATAGAAATCTAAGCAATTAATCTAGTATAATGAGGCCATTATCTGACATGGATTGATTAAAAACAAAGCAAAACAAACACCTGGAATTTAACATTAATATAATTATGTATTTTCCAATCAAGATGGTAACTCCTTTTTGTAGAAAAAATTGATGATCTTCTTCAAAATTGATGAACTCACTTCAAAATGCAAAAAGGCAGGTTTATCATCACCTTTTTCTACCTGACATGTGACAACATGACTGTAGACTCATGGTGGCTTGGTGTGGTTCTTCCCCTCTTCTCCATAACATCTGTTTAGGGTTTTTTCTCCCCTTATTATTTTTGTATTGAGGAAAGTCTCCTGTGGTGAAATTCATCCTAATACAAAACACCAGAACAAGCTCTGCAGCTCCTGCTTATGTTCTCTTCTGAAAAATAGATGTAAAGGACCAGCAAGAGAGGAACAGACATGTCCATTGTTCCAAAGCTTCAGCTTTCAGTTTTTTAAAGAAGTGACAAATCTCTGTTACATCTATTAAAAAGTAAAAATAAAGCCTTTTACCTTTATGACAATGCATCTATTTCACAGATTATACCAATGTGTGGAAAAAAAAATCCACTAATTTCTGGGATGTGAATTTTTCCTTTTCATTTCATTTATCTCTTCGTTTTCTCACATACACACACATGTATTTATAGGCGTGTATGAGGACAGAGAAGAGGTCAGCAATCAGCTAAATAAACCACAGAGAACATCTCTGCTTGGAAGGACTTTAAGCAAAATGATGGCATCGTTGTAAAGGACTTTTATTTTCCCAGTAAGGGAGGAAATTTGCAGCACCTTTGGTTTACATATTATTTATTCTGTGGTCTGACATATTGTCTGTGCTGCAATTAGGCCAAGTATGAAGGAGCACTGTCACAAGGTTCTCATCACAGTCCATCCTGCAGTGTAAGCTCAATAGCACCAGAGAGTGTTTTGCCTCCTCACACTGCCAGATCAGCTGTGCACTTGGTCATTCTTAACCAGCTCAACTAAAACTGTCAGGGCTATCCACCATCAGTCCAGGAAGTTTCAGCCTTGACAAAGCTATATCTCTCCCCCGCAGAAGAACTATTTTCACTTATAATAATCAAAAAAGTAACCCAAAACCAGCACTCTTCTGTGTCTGGTCAAGTTTATAATGTGCATTTTGGAATTCCACCTAATGCATATTCATAATAATAAGATCCTCCTGCTTTTTGTACACTTACAGTCAAAAGCAGTTTTAATTTCAGCTGTGTGAAAGACTTATGTTTCCAAATCATCTCATCTTAACTCGTCTTAACCAGGGAGTTGCAAAAAATTTCTTAAAATGCACGCGTTCTGTCTTTTTCTTTAGAGAGGTTAAAGGAAAGTAACAAAATTGTTTCTTGTCACATTACTGAGGAAGATTAAAATTGGAAACAGCCATTTGAAGCTGCATTTATGTCAGACCTCCCAGCTTGTTCTTCCCCTATAGATACAGATTTGGAACGTACACTTAGAATATATCTGTTTGTCTCTTTTACATTCAGTAACTGTGAAGAGCTTTGACCTCTCAAAGGTGGCAATAAATAGAAATACATTAAGATACATGGCTCATCAGTATGGGTCCAAAGCTCACATTCAATCGAAGGCTAAAATAAAACTTCACATATTGTTTTCCCCACTGATGTATATATGGATTTCTCAGTGTGTTGCCTGTGCATTACATTTTAAAAGGAAACTTGGTTTTTGCTGCATTTGTAAGCAATTGAGGGGTGCTTGCCATTCAAGGACTCTTTGTGAAATATGCAGTGATCTGCCATAGATTGTAAATGGGGTCTTTGACTTTTTCTTGGCCTGTCGAACTATCATGATGATATGGACACCTTTTACTTTATTGCAAAATAACCTCAAGACAGAGAAAAGTTTCATGAAAACCTAGAAAGTATATATAAAATTGCAAGGAAAAGGAAAGAGAAGAAAAGGAGTCCAACAAGACCACCTAGAGCTGATATTCATACTCCTGATGTTGGTTCCTGTACAACATGATTTAGTGTCCTGCGTGCTAGAGACTATTTGACAGTGCTTTGGTTCCTGAAGGATCACAAGTTTCACTCTGAAGTCAAGTACTATTTGTCATAAAAGAAGCATCTGTATTATAAGAAAACCCCCAGACATTTAACATCCATATCTTTATGCTTAGCCAGACAATAAACTTTGAATTTTCTAATGTAATGCTCAGAAGCTTGATACAAGTTAAGGAAATTGTCCAAGGGAAGCTGGGATTAAAAAATGCAACGCTCTGCAATGGCTATGACAAAGAAGCAGTCTGACAAAATATACTTTAATTCTTCATAGTTGTGAGTGATATGGAGTAGTCCAGTTTGCAAAAAAAATTTTTTCGAGACCATCTAAGAGAGAGACCCACAGTCCTGTCCAATGATGCCTGAACTAACTCTTCACCAGAAAATGCATGTCAGAATGGCTCTTTCCTCACACTGTTAAACCGAAATGGTAGTCCAATAACAAGCCAGAGCTGGAAGGAAAAAAAGTAATGTTGATGCATGCCTTAACTATATTAGTGGTTGCTTTTTAAGTATTCAAATATATATTTTATTTTATTCTTCAGAAGTTGGGTCTGAAAAAAAAATACAATGATGGAAACTATTAGCATGTTGACAGTAGTACAAAATACATTAATCTAGCTTATAAAAAGTTGTCCAAAAGTAGCAACAGAATATACTGCTGAGAGTGTAGGAATATCATGGGATATTCAGCTGTTTCCCTCACAGAAATGTAATCAGTCAGGCAATTTTCTGCCCATGGAGAACTCACCAGGTATGCCACTCTTTTACTAGGTGTCAGCAGTTATATTAAGAATTATTCACCCTATGGCTGTCATGGAGATGCTGTGGCAGAAATGCCATGCTGACATTTTTCTTAATGTTATGAGGTTTCCTGACAGAACCCAAAATCATTTAAAGATAGACATTATATGGTAAAAAACCCATGAGCCTGGCATATAAACAGACCTGAGTATTCTTGAAGGCATTAGCCTAACGGAAACACTGGCTCTTGTCATTCATTAATTTGGTCTAAAAGTAGTGTTTAGGCCACATGCAGCAGAACGTTTCATATTTGATGTGTTTTTTATATATCCTCTTTCCACCTCAGATATAAAATATTAAAATATAAAAAGTAGACTTCTTCCAACATTCAATAATCATTGCTATATTTACTCAGCTTTTGAATAAAAACAAAACAAAAAACCCCAACCCCTGTAATTCTTTTTATAGTACTATGTTGCATGAGATTTCAAGGTAGAGTTGATTGATCTTGCTCTTAACACAAATCTTGTGTGCCTTATGAGTGGAAACCTGGTACAAAATCTCTGATGAGAAATAAATAATATGGGAAATGTAGGTGACATTTTACAAGGTCAGGTTTCCAACCTGTTACTATAATTTAAAAGGTAATTCCTTCACCCTTGCCTATTCATTGCTGTTTGGCTATTTCAAATGTTCTCATATGTGAAATTAAATCACACTTGCCCTTTATTTGAAAAGAAAAAAATGAAGGAAATATAATAGCTCTATACTAGAATTTTCAAAGCCGTTTCTTGTGTTACGGACATTCAGACAAGGCAGGAGTAAATCCAAAGTAATCTGTACAGTGATATTGGTATGAGCAATATATTGTCAATTAAATAAAAAACTGGAAATGCATTTTCAAAAAATGCATACTAGATATTTATCAAAATTTATTTTTGAAAAGAAAAAAAAGTTCTATTTATTCTATACTAAAGTTTCCCTTTTAGGCAAAAGCTTTGTCTTGACAAGAAAATATACCTGTGAAAAACTCCCCTCAAGTTCAGTGAAATACTTATATCATGACTTTGCATCTTCTCAATGGGCAAAGATTGAACTCTCAGGAGTGGGAGCATCGTCCCAGGCTCTGTCATCAGCCTTCAGTGATGGTCCTCTGAGTATCACCAAACCGAGAGACTGTGAGTTCTGAGAGGTGTTCCCCTCAGAGAGAGGTGCTGGTGCAATCCTCTGTGGCCCCAAAGAGTTCAAAGGGCCTCACTTAGAAACACTGTTTATAGGGTTGCAAGTTGTTTGGCTTTAGTCAGCAGTAAATTTCCACTCTAGCTACAGTTCAGATCAGTACTTACTGGAATTTTCCTTGGAATATCCAGTGACAATAATATTATCTCAAAACACCCAGAAGTCTACTGATTGCTTTTTGGCCCTAATGAGGTCAATGACAGCAGTCCTTGTATTTCCCCCTATGATCTAAAAAATATGAGAAAGTTGACATAAAGATGAAGCTATGGGATGACAACAAGTGTGTATCACACTGGCCCAATGCAGCAAGGTCAGGACAGAACCTGCAAATGGCTGCTTTTGAAAATCCTAGCTCAAAATGGCATGGGAAATTTGGGGAATGTCTTAATTTGAAGTTTCATTTCTCACTACTGTGTTTCCTTGGAAAAACTATCAAATACTCAACATTTTTTTAAAATTAAAATTATTTGACCCCAAAAAATATTAATGAGGCAAACTTTTAATCATTATTCCATATAGTATTAGCAGATTTCATTTTTGTACTCCTCAGAGATATCCAGTTCAACTGAATCAGTCTTTAAATTCAGACAGGAAAAACCTACCTATTTCAGAATTTTGCACAGGAAGTACAGAGGTTCCCTGATGTAAGCTTAAATGGTAAAAAAATAGCTTTGAAACAAAAGCATAGTGAAGTTCAATGATTCTTGGCCTAGCATATTCAATTCTAACATGAAACAACATTAAAAAAATCAAAACAAAGCAAAACAAACACTAGACAAGGGAAGAGGAAAAAAACAAGAAACTGGAATGAGCTATAAACTGCAGGATTTGTGAGTTTCGATCAGTACTAAAGGAGAGAAGAATTTTCACTTGCCATTTAAATATTGATACCAATACTCCTGAAGGTAAATGTCTTCCATTATACTATTCCAGCATTCCTGCTGTTTTGTCTCTTTTGTGCTAACAACAAAAAATGTAAAGTAAAATTCAAACAGATAAAACTGATTACACATGGAAACAAACCAGGTGAAAAAAATGGTAGCACCATTCAGGGAAGCAACTAATCAGGGAAGAACGGCCCACAGTCAAAAAAAGTAAAGGGTAAAAAAAGAAATAAAGAATATCACATGTAGTCTTTGGGGCCAGAAACCTCCCCTCTCTCAGCAAACAAACAGCTTTTTTTGTGATGAAATTCAGCTCTTCTTACTAGACTTGAAAACACAAGGCAGAGGGGAGTTTGTGCTTTTAATTAAAGCTTATTCCACAGTGTGTAAAAGGGCCTGTCTAGTCTATTAAAGTAATTTAGAATAATTCTTCCTACTATGAAGTAAATTTGGACTGCCACTAGAATGTCAGAGTTGCACTTACTATCCTTGTCAAGAAACACACCACTGAGTGGTAAAGAGACATGTAGTAGCTACTTTTTATAAGACAGAATTAGAGTCCTTTGTAAAGGTAATTCATAGTAACAAAAAGTCAATAATTCAAAGCCTGAAAAAGGAACCTTGATACAGGTCCAGATCCAGCTGGACAGATACAAATGAGTATATAGCTAATTAGAATAAAGATACAAAGAATACAGGACTAAAGGGGTAAGTGGGAATAATTTATATTTCTTCTTTCACAGGAATGTCCATTGAAGTCAGTTATAATATGTAGCTTGGTGCTTGTGAGACATCATTTATTTATAATTCAGGATTAAATACTGAGGAAATCACAGGAATTATCTCATATGATTCTCTCCAGCAGAGATTTTAAAGCTAGTCACAACAAAATAAAAGGGAAAAGTCTAACTGAAGACTTAACATGATTGGATTTTAAGATATATTAGATAAAATAAATGGGCTATTATAACACACAAAGAGAGAGCCAATCTAGAAGGTGCAAAGATTCCTGCCTTCAGTATTTTTGCTTTATCCAATATCAAATCTATTTTTTATAGATTTACATTTCAGGCCCATCTGGCAAGACACAAGCATGGCAGAATCTGTAATCTAAGAATAATTTCCACTGAAATAGATGGAACAGTTTGTTAACAATGTTAATTTGCTGTCCCTGTTTAACTTCTCTTTGATGTTGAGACTTTACTGTGGATACAGAAAACCTAAGGAGCTTTTGACTTCTACATGAGACTTGTCCAGAGTTCCATATTGGCAGTATAGTCCGTGGATACTGCCAGGGAGTGGCTCTTATTGTTTCTCTTCACCCATCCATCTCCTTTTTCTAAGCCATCATGAACTGGTTTATTGACTTGAAAGGAAGATGAAGTGTTTTGCACTTTCTTCACTGATTGTGAAAGACCCATAAACTGAGGCTCCCAAGATTCCTCATAGGGACTCCAGGTTTAGACCACTGCCTGGTGTCTAAACCAGGACTCATGGAGCCAAGGATACCAACCACAGTCTACTGAAGGCACACAGCAGTTACTAAAGCAGTTTGATGTTGCCCTTCCCAGCATAAAATAGAAAATTCCAAACATTTAAGAAAGGGTAAGAAAAAAACCCGAAAAGGCAAAAAAGCTGCCAATATCTCAAGTCTTTAAAATGATAATGTAATATGCTACAGAAAGATGTAATTTGAAACAATCTGCTTGGAAATTTAAAAAGTATCTGTAGAACATTCATGTGCTAATACCAGTAATAGTATTTTTATTCATAAAATTATGATTACACAGAAGCAGGAAGCAAAAAGAACTTCTTCCCAATGAAAAAGAAAATAAAAAAACCTAAACCCAGCTTTGATTCTCATTCTGTGTGTTTGTAGCTGATTTTCATCTTCATTCCTTCCTCTCTCACTTTCTCTTTTAGAACAAAATAATTAGAGGAAATCTTACACGCATTTATACGTCCAAGTCAGGTGCTTTGACAGTAATCTATATTAAAAGGTCATTTGTGTACCCTTGTCTTTGAAATATAGACAATTGTTGATCCAAATACATAGAAATAGTTCTTTGTAAATCACCAGTACCATGGCTAACATTTCCCCCAGTGATTTCTGGATTGCTCACTATTTTTGCTTTTATAAAAGCAGGAGCATAAAGACTAATGAGCCATTGATGCTTGAATAATAGAGTCTGGTGGGACAAAATCAATGGTAGCTTAATCCTTATTGGTTCCTACTGCATTTGCTGCCTAGAGCAGCCTGAGACCAGCCTTGGAGCAGCTGCAGAGCTTATATACTTTTGAACTGAGCAGAGTAACCTTCTTCATCTCAGCTGAGGCTTCCGGAATTCAAATATCCATTTAGCAGCCAGAGTTGTTACTTTCCCAATACTTTTATGTTCAAAAGAATAAAAAAATTTCTACAATTAAGTCAAGATTTGAATTAGTTCCCCACAACTTGATTCAAAATAGTGGAGTTGTAAATCTACAGATTTGTATTCAGAGTTTCAGAGCACATATATAGTGCTAGTGTAAGGAAGAATCAGACAGTAAAAAGCATGAAGGAAGAATTGCAGTTTTCAAATTATGGTGAGAGGTTTTTCTTTTTTTTATTAAAATAAAGAAGTTCTTGTGAAGAAAACCAACATAATTTTGTGAAGTGGCTCATATATGGTTTTTTCCCTAAGCAGAAATATGATTTTTTCAAAAGTGAAATCTTCCAATTTTTAACGCATAATAAAACATTACACAGCTTCCTCATTTCAAGTAATTAGTAAAATGTGTCCTTTTTTTATATTATTTTTTTTCTATCCTTTAATATTCGAAAATTTTAACCCTCTACACTTCAGCTTCACCTATTTTGTATAAGTCAAGGTAGTACAGGTGTCCAAAAATCACAAAATGATGGGGAGGTGCTTGTGGGATTTCAGGAATGGAATAAAAATCCTGAAATTATTTTGCTTATAAAATTTTCCAAAATGTTCGCAGTATGATAAGATATTATCTTAAACTTTCCTTGAAAAGAGAAACCACATAGAAATCTCTATCTTTTCTGTTTGTTTTAAATGCTGAATATGACATAGGTAGCTCAGGACTATGTGCTCTGTGATCAATTCCAAGTCTCTCTTTGGGTGAATGCATGGGGTTTTTTTAAAGGAAATATTACTCTGTATAAATATTTTTTTTAAAAATGTCATTATTGGAATAATCTTCATTTTCATTCTCTGCTGCCTCTAGGTCTCTTGTCCTAGTTAGATTAACCCAGCTATTCACATAGTAAAGCCATCAGTTGTGCCATATGAAAGTACTTTGGAAACGTCTCCTAATTGCTTTCGTAAATGTCACACCGTTCTGCAGAGTATCTTTTTACCTAAAGCAAATATTTCATTTTGATCAGTCATGCTTTACTCACTGCAAATTTCAATGAGCTTATGGCTGTTGGAAATAAATGTGAAAATACTTTTGTCCTGAGTTCTCGCTGAGTGTTCTTGAGAGATGTTGGAACACGCCCTTTGTTCATTAAACCAGCTGGGAGGCTGGTGATTGCTTACAGAAATATTCAATATCATTATTGTGGTTTGAAACTCTGAAAGGTAACTAATCCATCACAAGCCTTTAAAATAGCAGTTAAGTCATGCTAGCATCTGCAAAGTGCTCTCTCTTCTTTATCCCTGGCATTTCAGTTCAAGAAGGGCACATCATCTTTTCAGTTTCAGTTGATATAGTAGTATTTGGAAGATATTTATCCATTTGGATGTCTGATACATAGACAAGTCATATTTTGCTTGACAAAACACAATTATTAATAAACCAAGACAATCTATCTGTCTTGTCTGATTATGTTTATGTTTTTGACTGGTTCCCTATTTACCTGCTTCTTGACTTACTAAAGGTAGCAGTGAATGAATTTCACACTCTCCAGTGAGATTTCATACTGGCTGGTGAAACAGCCAAGAGACTGTTACAATCAAATCATTCAGACTCAATTTGTGCAGCACCCATGGCAAAGCTCAGACAAGTTCACAGCTTCTGTCCTGGCCTGTGGCTGTAGGCAGCATCTACGGCAGCCATCTGTTTCTCTTAGACGCTGATGGAATGGGGAAAGAAACTGACACAGAAAGAGGGTTTGGGATGATCCTTGGTGTGTTTTGGTACCGAGACAGTGAGATGTGTCACTTCTCATTGAAGTTTCACTGCTCACTTAGTTTGTGCTTTCCACCAATGTAACAGAAGTTCCATTTAAAGACAGAGTAAACCTTGAAATGGCCTCATTCGATTCATGCAAGATATATTTTCTTCTAAGCATCTATGAACTATATTTTGCTGTACAGTCTCTGAGCAATGTAAGACCTACTATTTCAGAGCAATAGGAATTTTTTGGTATTTCATCAGATTCAACATTTTGAGTCTTTCCATTCTTATATGAACCATACAATGTCAAAATCATACACTACTAATTGAAATTCTTAAATACTAATTTGCTTGTGATGCTTTTCAGCATCAATGAAATTACAGTTAAAGTAGGAACCACTAAGCTAGTGAGTTCACTTTCATGACAAGGACGACTGGTATTATCAGAAATTCTGTTTGTTACCTACAATTGTCACTTGAAAATATGATAGGAAATAGAAATTAGAAGATGAAAAACTAAATGCAATCCTATATACAGTAAGAGGAAATTTGATAGTTTCTGTAGATTCAAAAATGGAAACAGTTTTCTGTGTAAATTGTGAGGACTGTTACAAAATAGTTTATTTTTTTGCTATTATTTATCTGACATTTAAAAATGAAAAGCCAGTCAATGTCCTGAAAATATTTAAGTGAGAAATTTCAAACATTTCAAGATATTTCTGTAGGAACATTTTCAAAAGGAAGTTTCACCAAAACTAGATTACATATTATTTTTGTTCCAGTGAGCCTGAAGACTTTAATTGCTAGTTTTACTTTTCTTATATCACATAATACAAAAAAAAATATTTAAAGATGTCATCTGTATTTTATTAATACTCTGAAAAGTGAATGCCTAAACTTAAGGCATGATGTAAAATTGTGAAAATATATTACTCTATGTCTTAGTACCAATGGAAAAAAACAATTGACTACTATTGTCATACCATTGTTTGTAAATATTCATATATATCTCATTTTGTATGCTTTTTAACAAGTCTGAAAGGCACACATTCCATTATATAGATATGAGAGTCATGTTTCTTTGCCTTACCTGCACTATTTGCTGATTTTGATTTTTACTGCACTTTATGTTTCTGTTAAATTATTGGGTTTTTTGCTGACTGTTTCATGGCTTATACAGGTATCACATTTTATTGGAGTGGCTTTCAGGTTATTGGTTTGAAAGACGTATGGGATTTACTCATAAATGTCTGTCCTTTCCGAAGTCTCTCGCTCTTTCCTCTTTATTGCAATTCTGGCTGTGTCCCCAGACCATACGTTCTGAAACTCTTCTTCAGGTTCTCTTTTTTCCCTTTCTTCTTTCTTTTTTTTTTTTTTTTCATTAAGGCAAATCTCATTACTCTTCTCTTTTTATTTATCCCTATATTCCATTTCCTCTGGAAATTCACTTCATTGACAAATTGTCACAGACCTGAAAGGAAAACAAACTAGTACTTGTGCAATATTTTAAGAAGGTCGGTAGTGATATCCAGGAGAAAACCAGCCCTCCCCTCAGTGGTTTTTCTCATCTCCTTTAATAATTGGTTTCAGTTCAGGTGTAATTTTTATGTATCTTGAAGAACCTTTTAAAATCAATTACACAACTCCTGAACAGTTCCTTTCCTTCACCTCAGTATAAAATGCAGTGAAATGCTTGAGGACGCAGTTCAGTGTTAGCAATATTTTATAATAGTTTTATATCTCGTGTTTGGATCTTCTATTTAAAGATAAGTGAAATCCTAGTAGCAGAAGATGATGAAAAGGATGATGAAAAGGTAACTTTATTCTCTGTAACAGCAATATTCTACCCATGGCACACATAGCTGAATTTATGGCACAAGGGCAGAAACAGCTTTGGATCATAAATTATTAGTGGGGGTTTGTAGCACCTCTTCTACCACGTGAGTTACTTGCTCGATGCAATCACCGGAAGTCAGTAAGTTTGGTTTTGTGAAATTATTTTTCTGAAAATACAGTTTAGACCAGAATTCTCCGAATGTCAGAGATGGAACAGTCAAAAGGGACATCGGTTCCTTACATGAACAGAATTTAGCAGATGATGATGATTTAAGTTACCAAAATGCAACTAATTCTTTGGACAGAAGCGACAAAGAGAAGGGACAAAGAGTACAACTATTGCAACATTTTTGCTAGTGAGAAGAATCTGAGGGTCCTTCAGACCCTTATGTATCTAAAATTCTATCAGGCAGCTCCATCCTCTTATCAATTGATCCCTGAAATCAGGAGCAGAAAAAGAGACTTGCCATGCAGAGTTTCTGTAGGCTACCTTGCTAGCAGACAGAAGTGTGAGAAAGAAAATGAAATTACAAAGGGATCACTCACACTGAGGTAAGGTACAAATGAGTATGGCTTTTTGTACAATAACTTACATAAATGCAGGAAAATTTATATTCACGTTGATTTTAATAGTGTTCTATATGAAACAGTCTACCACAAAAATAAAATCCCCAAAGAACTCAGACACTAACAAATCAAGCATGAATTTAGCATTATGTAAGATTCATAGCTTATAGATGAAAAAATAGTGCATAAACTAAAAATGTATACTGCTATGACTGCTTTAAAGTCTGAGAGTTTAAGCAATAGATGTGACATAAAGTATCACACCACTTATTTACATGTTTTTTTCAAAAGTTTTGCATTATAGTATATGATAAGAGTATATTTAGTATTTTTATTTAGTCATAAAAAATGAGCACATGATTTGATATACTAGGGGAGCATAATTTTTTTGGTTTGTTTTGTTCATATAGTTATAATTTATTTTTTCAAACTGACAGCAGAACCAGAGAAGATTTTTATTTAGGTTTTGAAATCAATTTTTGAAACTAAAATTACTTAAACTTCCATTTTTTAGGAAAGAATCCTGAAGCTTTAGATTTTGCATTACAGAGGAAAATAATTTCAAAAACTGAGGCCAAAGGAGTAATGCATGCTTTTATTTTATTTTCCCTTTTTGTTTGTTTGTTTGTTTAATAGCACTTTCATAGTTCTACATTCAAGAAACCTAAGAAAGGCTCAGATGGATGTGAAGTAATTTTATGACAAAAAAAAGGTAAGATTAGACGCTGGTAATTGTGACGTCTAACTAGAGTTTATGAGACTAAGAGCCAAAAGGATCAAAGTGAAATAACTGCATTAAGGCACCTTCACTTAAAAATCTTTCCCACCTTCTTCCTTCCTTTCCCTCATACCTGAGTGAGAAGATATAAGTAAGTATATCTGCACGGCCACACACGTGAAATTGCGCACACACACACGCACTGCTGGTCAGAGCATGGCGCTGACAGCACCAAGGTTGGGGGTTCAATCCCTGTGTGGGCCACTCACATAGTTGGACTTAATGATCCTTGTGGGTCCCTTCCAACTCAGAATATTCTGTGTTTTATTCTATGTGTGATTTTCCTGCTGTGAGAGACTGGAATGTCACTGGTCAATGACCCAAAACAATCAGCCGTTTGCAGAGGTGCTTTGCTGGGGCCGGGTTTGTACCACCCTTCCTTCCCCCAAAACTGAAGGGAGGAGGAGAGTTTTTGGACATGTAGTGGCAAAACCTCTGACCTGTATAAGACAGAGAGGGTGAGCACCCACTCCCAGAGGCTACAGGCTGGGGTTTGAGCCAGGTAAGGGAGAAGGCCAATGACGAGTAGACCCTGGAGAAGCGGGATAGCGCTTTTTATTATGCCACTGTCCTGCCTTACACAAGGGCTCAGTTGTAAAGCTCTCTCCCTCCCTGGGGAAGGCCACATTCACACGGGGCATTCACATTTGCACGTAGGCCTGAGAGTATTCATTTCTTCGGATGGGGCCTAACTGGCTCAACTACACTGACATGAGAGACATCTGTCAGGTTTTGAAGGTGTCAAAAACCATCAAAGACCCCCAAAGCACCCCCAGACTCATTTCTGGGGCCTTCCACCTGTTCATGATCCACAGTGTTGCATCAGACAGTGCAAAACTCCCCCTCCTGGGCAGGTACCTGGTTGTCCCCACACGAAGCAGAATGAAAATTAACCCATTGAACGTCGTGTTTTGTGGGCTTCCCCCGCATCAGACAGATCAAGACTGCAGCCATCACTTTGACCAGCAGACATCTAATTGGAACAATCAAGTCTTGTGGTGAGCTCTCTCTACTCTTATCCTTTCTTTATTTTCCTTATATTTTTTCTTAAGTGATATTTTAATGCTTTTATATTGCTGTATTACTGCAGATAATAACCAAAATAGGTACATACTGGCATTCCATTCGAACCAAGTTGTTCTAAAATGACCCCTACACAGATATATATATATATATTTATAAACACCAATCATTCAGTGTTGTTTCCCTCCGATTCACACCAAGGGATTTACAGGAACCTGAATTACCCTTGTGTTCAGGAGCGGGTTGTAAGGCTTGCATCCCTGGTTCTGATATTGAATTATAGTATGGGAACTGAGCAGCACTGTTACACTAAAGTGAGTCTTGGTTTATAAGTGGTCTAAAACATCAGTTACAAATATTAATTATTCCATTAGTCTAAATGAGGTACTAATATCCAGAAGGATTGATCCCCAAATAAATTGTAGCTACTTTTGGATGATTTTCTCTATATAGACAGTGCAATAAAAAACCAAAGCCAACCAACCTACCAAGCAAACTTATTTTAGTTATGTATTTCTTTAAAAAATCCAAAAATTTTGTATTGAAGATGTTTTTTAACAGTAAAGTAGGGATTTTTGGCTGTAGCATTAGAAGTTTGCGCACATACGATGATGTTTCCTTTACATTGATTTTCAGCTGTTCCCTGACAGAACTGTTTTTCTTTCAATCTAATTTCTGACATTAAAAGTAATCTGCACTGAATTAAGATAGTTTGGACTTAATCTGGACAAAATTATGTGCTGAAGACTGCCATGCGGAGAGACATGCATACACAAAAGCTGAGTTTCCAATTACACCTATGTTAAAGACTGGTAAATTGTAGTTAGTCAGATGCCAAGAGAAGAATTAGACCTATCTGTTCGGAATGCTAATTAATCTGTTAGCAATCTTAAACTACGTCTATGTTAGCAAATAGCATGGATGGATAAATCTGTAGACAATCATCTGATTCAAAACACCTGATTCATGTGCTACGCATATTTCAAGGCTTGTGGAAGTTTCTTTTCTTTTTTTTTAAGTGCTTTGGACTGCTCCTAGTCTGGTCCCACGGACTAAAGGCCCATTTGAGATGGGATTACATTTGGCAGAGTCCTGAGGTTAATTTTCTGTCTTAATTTCATTCTGAAGGTATCCTATTCATATACCTTAAGACTATGCCAGTATGTCAACCACAGCAGAACAAAAGGAAAAAATAATGGGAACTAGACCCCTCCCAAACCCATCTGAGACACTAATGCAAGCAGAACCTGAAAGCCTAACAAGGCTTGGCAAAATTGCTCCATCCTTGTGTCATGTCAGTGGCAATCTTTGGCCAGACAAGAGGGTATTGTCACTCTATGCGTGGTAGCGCCTCTCTCTGCAATCCAAATCACAGGCGATAGGGCCATAATTTGTGTGTGGTAACCTGGAAGCTCCAGGCCATTTTTTCTGAAAATAGATATAATTCAATACAGAAATATTCACACCACTTATTTCTGGATAGTATATTCCACTTGGGGTCTAACTGTCTTTAGTGGAAAGTCATGTACCCTATTCTTCTACAAACATTTACGTCCTATGTCAATCACATTTAATTCATGGCTTTTGCCTACAGCTAGATTTCAGCCTTAAGTGTCACTGTTTGGTTTGGCCCAGAGTATTTCAAGCCAACTGAGAAAAACTAAGGTAGTTATGGTAGGCTATTTCTAACTGGTTTCATTTAAACCTTCCTATCATGGGGCTGAAATTAGAAAAAAAATACCTAAAAGTGAGGTTTATCTTTGATCATTCTTTCAAATTCTGCAGTATAAATTATGTCTTGTTGTTAGAGTAGCTAGGTCACGTTCCTCAAACCTTCTCAACCTTAATGAAGAAAAGTTAAATAATTCCAAAGGGCAGGGCAAAAATGCAAAGGCTCATGAGACCTAAATTTGGTCCAAGAGGGACAAACACTTTATTTTCCTAAGAAGATGAAGAGACATATCAGCAACACTCCTAGGGCACAATGTTCCACTATGAAAGGAGAATCTAATTGGGATATTTTTCAAAGGAGGTGCTCGACGTATCTATATCATTGACTGAAAATTTCTACACGTTACCTTCCCCAAGACAAACTTCACAACAAATATTCAGAAAACATTTTTTTTTTTCACCAAAATTTAAATGAAAATGAATATGGCAAGTTAAAAAGTCAGGATATAAAACACCCATCTATACATGCATTTACTTGCACAAATTATTAACATATTTTATGCCAATAGTGAATGAACAAGTTCATTATGGAGGGAGCTCCTTATTAGAATTCTCACCTTTAAATCCAAATGAAGACCTTGCCTGATTGTACATGAGTTACAGTGGATTGTAATTCTTCTCTTCCTAATTAAACTGATTTTCTAATTTCATTTGCTATGCAAAGATTTTCATCATCCTCTGCAGTCCCCTGGTTTATTAGTGATCTCCTAGCATAGAAAAAGAGCCAATAGAAGAAATGAGGGGGAAAATGACTGCAAAATAGAATGAGAATGCAGTCTTTTCAAGCAACTTTATTGCAATATTTATATAAGGACAATCAGTCTCTGAATATAATAATTCCATAGTGCAAAAATATTTTAGGCTTCTGTAAATATGAATTAATAAGACCAAAACTGATATAGCTTTATTGAATATTAAACCAACAGCAACACCTGCCCCAACACTCAGTATTTATGAAGGACTGTTTATGTTTTCTCAACAAAAACACAGAGTAGTCATTGTTCTTTACCTGAAAGACATTGGGGACAATGTCTTATGTTTCTCAGGTGTCTTACTGAGCCTTGATTGTTATTCGTTACAACATTCAAATATGCTACTCACATACAAGTGTCTTGTAAACAGTACCACTTGTATTAGTGTCCAGGAAACTATGTTGTCTGCGAAGGAGGAAAATGGGAATAAAAGGATATTGCACCTGGAAGGTGACACTGCAACTGGAAAGCAATTCTTCAGACTACCTAAATTCTCATTATGTTTATCATGCTAATGAGAGAAGAAAGTCAAAACAAGACAGGCTTCAAAGTCGGCTTTTAGGAGGAAGCTTCTGATTCCTAGATGGGCTTCTGCCAGTTTTTGAGCTAACTAGTTTGGGCATGTCTTTGTATGGTGTCATCAAAGCAGGTATGAAAATAGATAAGTCTTAAATGCATAAAGTTAGGAAATTATCATCTCATGCAGCCATTACTGAACATAAGTGTTTAAACAAAGATCAATGAAACAACTACTCTTACAAAACACTTTTTGTGAACTAGACTCGCCGCAATGTAAAGCCTCAGCATCCCTCTGATACAGAAAAGAATTTCTGTGTTCCCAATAAGTCACCGGAAGCCTCTTTAGAGTGGAATAAGAGCAAATTTACAAAGTGCAACACCTGATGCTGAGGACCTGACCTCTACATTGTCTTTTGCAGGAGTTTTAGTACCTATCCACTAGTAAAGTTAATCTTGTGGATTGAAGCCAATGAGCAGGTGTTAAGCATTAAGTGTACCTCACGTCTTCTAGTTTTTGTTTTCCCTTGAAGCAAAAAAAAATTACGTGCTCAAAGACTTTTTGGTGAAACTAACTGAAACAGCATGTGGGAGTGAGTGGAAAATTTGTTTCAGAAAATCAGTTCTGATGTGAATGAGAATATGTACACTCAAGAATTTCTCCGACTTTCCGTTTATGAGAAAAAACAAATTACTTCCAAAGAAATAAAACGGAGATGCAACAAGACAAATTCCTGAATTCACATACAAAAATTGTCCCTTTTACAAAAAGCATAAGGAGGTGTGATCTAAAAACAAAACCCTACAATGGAAAACGGCTCAGATGAGATGGGCAAGATCAATGTGCTTGGAAGATAAGGGAAGAATGTAGGGAATGACTGACTGTTGCAAAGAAAGCTGAACCTCAATACTACGGGGAACAGTGGGTGGCCTTTGTTTAAGATAAATGGCAATATCGGAAAATCAACTGTTTTTATCAGCTGAGTGCACCAACTGGTCGTGCAAGCAGGCTTCCTGGAGCTAACTAATGGAGAGTATTGCCTTCTTGAGAAGGCAAGACCAGCATGGTGAAAGTGTAAATGTGGCTTAGCCCTACAAAGGATATAAAAATTGAGGAACAACTAACAAAAACTTCGAAGAGGTCAATGGGCTTAAGCTGGCTTCGACCTATTGTTCCTCTGCAGTGACTGGGAATGCTCAGAGTCAGGATGATGAGCATGCAGATGTGATAAACTGCATGTGTGGTTTGTTCATTAAATAATGTATTAATACTTGCTTGTTTTATAAAAGCTTATGAGAAGCTTAATATAACAAGCAGGAATGCCTGCAATGTTGTCAAGTTAAACAGGAATGCCTGCAGCACTGAGAAGTTAAGCAGGAATGCCTACAGTATTGATAAGTTAAACAGGTGCCTGCAGTTAGTGCTTACACAACAAAAATGTATGGAATATTGAATTATGATCAAGTCATGTAAACAGCACCGAGGAAGAATACAAGCCTTCATTCCAACGACCACCAAGAAGCAAGATAAGACCCCTAACAACACACAACGCAGACGCAGAGGCGCCAGGAAGCATGCATAGCAGAAGAAGTTGAAGTGTATAAAAACAGGGACCTGCGAGAAGGAGATTGCGCGCCTTTGGTGGAGTGGAGACTCCTCGGCCGCCCAGTACTGTTTTGCTTACTGTCGCTTGCTTAATAAACCAATTTGATTTAATTGGTCAGGCTCTTGTCAATTATTTGAGCCACATTTTATAACAGCAGAGACCAGTAACGGGAAGGAGATTTGTACTGTGATTCAATTGTATGGTGCAACTTCTATGTAGGTGCCTGTAATGTGCTCTCAGTAAAATGCGTGTGTGCCTTTCTTAACGCACAATACCGTGTAATGACAGCAAATTTGGTATTACAGGTTAAACTCTCTTCATGCAAAGGAGGGTTTCTCTGAAAGAAGCTGGAGAGAGAGCATTGGACTCCGACAGGAGAGCATAAACCTTACAAGGTGTTATTTCTTTTACTCAGCTGGGTATGTTTGGATTCTATCACAAAATCTTCAGTAAACCTAAGGCAGAGGTAGCCGTTTCTATTCTGTTTTGAACCTGTTATGAATTTCTCTTGTAGCATTACCCTCAATTTGATCATTTGCATATCTAAAATAATTGCAGCTTGGATTTAAATTTAAAAGGTACTTTTGAAGAGGACAATTATACACACATATTGCTGCTGTACTATATTATCATCATCAGAGAAAGAGTTCATTTACATCAACAGCTTGAAAGTCAAACAGGCAGTCATAGGAACAGTATAATGAATAAAGAGAAAAGCACCTCAGCTGCTAATAGCAATAAAGCTTTGTCACAAGAATAGCTTCACTAATTCCAATATGATTTCATTTTATTCATACAAATATCATCTGGATGAAAATTTTCAGTAGTTACAGTGGGTAATATCTAAAATAATAGCTTGTGTGTTCTATCAACTTTTTTTTTCCCCCGAATGCATTTGACTTCTAAAGTGAAATCAAAGGAATAATGTAATTAATTACGTGATTCTGCTTCTACTCTGGTTAATTACATGTATACATTGATCAAATCACTGTTGATGATTTTTTTGTTAAAACCTCTTCAAAATGGCTAGAAGCAAACTACTGTGGAAATGTTCCTATCAGTTATTATTGAGCATTATATTCACATTCTAACATATTTATATACGATATATAAGAGATTTTATAAATTATCACACTGTGCAGGACAGTGGGTCATCTATTCCATTCTTCCTAATTCAGGGACTGGCAATAAGGAAAGAAAATGAGAGCATGGCAAGTGCAGAATTGTCCTTACATATTATTATGTATGACATATTTTTCACAGCTACAGGCCACAAGGGATTTCAGAACTAGATACTGCATTTAGAATGCTGCATTTAACAGGCACTTGTTTAACTTGATAACTTGTCTTATCTATTTGGAAGTAATTTATACCTACAATTATAAGTTGTGTGGAAAAATAGTTCTTTTTCTCTTAAGCCTGTTAACTGATAATTTCACTGAGTGGACTTCTTGTGATCAATCATTCTCCATTTATTACCTTAAAATCATTCATTTCTGTGTAGCCTCATTCTTTTGGCCCCTCATCTATTGCTTTTTAGTCTGATGGATTCTATTCCATTAGTACTTCCTGATTTCACAGTGAAACATTTTTGTTACCTTTCCAAGTTCTGCTCTGCTATATCTGAGTATCTCTTCCTTACTTCACTGCTCCAAGCCATTTTCTATGGTGCCTGGTGGATCCCTATCCAATTAGGACAGAGTGCATGGCAGAGCAATAGGCTAATGAACCACTGCAAGGGCTCGCTCTGAGCAAATCTGCAGTTTTTTAGGATTAGTGTCACAATGTGGAAGACTGAACACAAAGACTCTTAAAGTTTATATGTCAACAACACCAAAAAATAAACAAAATGACTTTCAGTATGAAAGGCACTAAAAAATGTAATGAACACAAAAATATAAGTCTTAAAAACTGTCTGTCACCACGGAAAACTCCGTCCACAGTCTGTGGACACCATCAGAATACACTTGATTGGAAGTGCATACAGAGTTTAAGATGTATGGATTTTTACTGCGGATCCTGGTGTTTCATAGGTGATCAATTTCTTTATAACTGCATCTTATAAAAAAAAAAGTCACTCTGCTGTGAATAAAGTCCCTACTAGTACAATTATTTCTGGTGCTCATTCATCGCAATTGTATTCTCAATGGCTTCACTTTTGGAATAACACAACATCTGTCGAATAAAAAAACTTTCCTGAAGCTTCTCCGGTTGTTTTGCACCATCCAGCCATACAGATCCATGGAAATAGCTACATCTTCCACATCATTTCCCACTGAAGTATTTTTTATTAATATTGTCAGGTTTATTACTCACACTCTTCCAAAACTTTTGTATTGTTAAGTTGTCTTCTCATGAAAAGCCATAACATCTTCAACTAGACCATTCATGGGAACTATGGTAATTTTTGACTGTGGCAGTAGTAATAATACTATTAAAAATAATAATGGTTTTGTCCTCCTAAACAGTCAACCACATGCAACAGTTCATTGTCTTTATATAGATCCTCATAAGACTCTTTCTAGCTATCCATAATTTCCTTCTTGTGGTTTGCATCCCACCTGTTTTAATTTAGTCATTTTACTATTTAGGCACACAAAACAGAAGATCTTTCTGCAGTTCTTCAAAATCAGTATATTTTGATTATTGGGAGTATTTGATGATACTGGGAACATTGACAAACTTGTCTCTTAATAGTCGCACCTTTTTTCTGATCATTTAAGAATGTATTGTAAAATACTGGTCCTAACACAGACCAGTAAGAATGTACCTGTAGAAAAATGGCTCATACTGAAATATGATACTAACGCTATACAGTTCAAATGGTTTCACATTTGAGACTAGCTCTAGTATAGTCTGCAAGTCCTTGTGGCTGAATTATAATAGATCCACTCCTGAAATACATGCTCCACTCTGGTTTTGTCCAAAATAGGTAGTTGTAGATGCTTCAAGACCGCTCCATGACACAAATCAAAGCACTTTGTAGAAAATGCTGACTCTTTTTTTAAAAAGTGCAATCTTCCTCTGCACAAAAAATGCAGTTTGGGATACTCTACCATGAGGAGTGATAGCTTAATTCTTGTAATTTCTCTATCTTTTTAACCAGCTTGCAGTATGTAAAGCAACTTCCTTCTTTATCCCATGAAAAAGTCAGTTTCTTTAGGATCCTTTGAGGAAGGACACTATCAATATGCACTAAATTAGTGAGAAATTCTTGCTCTAGGACACACTGACTCCTTCAAACAACTCCAGTGTATCTGGGAGGTATGACTTCTATCTTCCTATTCTTCTATGTTTTATCAATAAATTGCTAAATTCTTGTACTTTACTCCTCTTTAATATCTAATATTTATCTCCAGCTATTCAAATGGAAGCTGCTGTTTTATTTGATTTCCTTTCGTGTCTTTAGTATCAAAGCCAAAATATTTAATTATTTATATATGCAAACTAATAGCTCTGCGATGTCATATTTAAGTTGCCTTCAAATTCTGTGATGAAAACATTTTATTAGTCTTGCAGAAGGCAAGAAATTCTTCTTACTATAACACTGCTTCTCGTAACATAACTTCAGAAAAAAAGGATAAACATAGATATTACCTCCATTTAGCGTTTCAACAATTTGTGGTTAATGCAGTTCAGATGACTGAACTCATTAGTATGGATGGTATCCTCTTTCTAGCTAAATTCCTGATCAGAGTGGAATGGAAACCATAATATTGTTTGGTTTGGGGGTTTGGTTATTTGTTTTGTTGGTTTGTTTTCTTTCTTATTTTTAATTATAACATAAGATTCATGTCTTCCAATAATTGATATGAAATATAAGGTCTTGATTATCTTTTCCAGACATACAGATGGATTTTCCTGTAGAACCTAGTTCAAAGTGTTTTCAGTGTATCCTGAGGAAGAATGGATTATAAATAATGAGTTTATTGTAATCCTTCGTATTTAAATATTATGATATAAAGGCCATGTATAATCCAGAGGGCTAAAAGTCTTAAACACAGGCAAAAATATGCAAGATGTATGAAACTTTCTTGATTTTTATTATGAAGACTATGAGCACAATGAGAATTTCATTTGGACAAGGCATGGCCCTTTTGGTTACATTAACATGTCTTTCATGGACTAAATCTTACCTTGTTATGAAATACTTATCGGATATCAGTGAAACTTATGCGGAGTCAAATTAAAATTGTATTTTTCAACCCTACTCATATGACACAGAGTTGATGTTGCCTCTGTTGCTGTTTGTTTCTTCATTATTTGTTGACTGAAGAAAGATTGTTTGTAGCTCATATGGGAAGAGCAAATTTATTACACCTTGACTCAAAGCCATTAACCTTCCTGTACTATAGTGCCACAGTATATTTTTTACACAAGATTTCAGTACATTGCAATCATTTTTATTTGTCCATACAAAGAAATGTGAGCATTCTTTTCTACAACTAGTTGACATGAATGAACCACCCTAACAATATCACAATATCTGTGTATGTGTGAAATATAGAATACTATTGTATTTATGTATCTTTCATTTTCTTCCAACCATAGAGATTTATTATTTTCAGCTTAACTTCCAGCTGTTATTTTTGGCTAGCCTCTATCTTATTGCTTTTATAAAACATCAATGGATTTGTGACATCAGTGAGAGAGTTAATTTTGCCACCAACCTAAAGGCAAAGCTGAGTTACCTGTCATCCTTCCAATTGTAGAGTATATACATTACTTTCTCTTTTTGTTTTTTATTTTAAGTCTTCCAGTCTCTTCTGTTTACCTGCTTTATTGGTATTTTATCCCCAATTCCACCATATTCTTTTTTACTATATACATTTACTGTATAAGTATTACTATGTGTTGTTTTTATCCTTCCTTCTGATAATATCGCACACCTTTTCATTAACTTTTTCTACGGTTCTTGTCCTCTCAGTAGTTTTGGCTCCTCATGGGGAGAAGAAAGAGAAAATTGGCAGTGAAGTTGAGCCCAGGAAGAAAGGTGAAGTGGGGAGAAGGTGGTTTTAAATTTTGGATTTATTTATCACTACCCTACTCTGATTTGATTGCTAATAAGTTAAACGAATTTCCCTAAGCTGAGTCTGTTTTGCCTGTGATGGTAATCAGTGAGTGATCTCTCCTTGTCCTTATTTTGACCATTTTTGTTATATTTTCTGTCCCCTGTCAAGATGAGTAGGGGAGTGATAAATTGGCTTTGTTTGGTACCTGGAATCCAGCACATACACTAAATATAAAATATTTATTATCAAACTTTTTTATAAAAGTAAAAAGATTTCCATGTGCTGGCTTGGTGTGTTTTCACATAAAGTCTCTAAGTAACCAAATTCACGTAAAATACTACTTTCCATTTCTAAATAGAGATTTTTCAAAACATGTAACCCTTTCAGAATTATTATTTTGATGATTTCCACACCAGACAGAGCTAATAGGGCTGATTGTCCAACATGGAGCCATGCTACGAGCACTATTTTTGTAAACCTACTACTTTGATGAGACTACTTTTGAGCCTGTTGCACAATAAAGTTTACTAGAACAGGCTGTATGTGCAGCCCCTGTATAGAGTTTGGGTATGTAGAGATTTTAGAAGGCAAGCAAAAACTATACACATTCAGGGTATTAAACAACATGTAAACTTTAATTTTACACAGTGTACGTTCAGAGCTGTCACAGTTAGAGATTTTGTAAGACATATTTTGAAAATAACTTAAAAATTACTTTTTTTTTTTCTATATTCTTCTAAGGTATACTATTAAATATCCAATACTTCAAGTAAAATAGAATTCTCTAGTAAAAACAAGGATGATGGAAAATAGCTACATTTCCTGCAAGGATGGAATAGGACTCTTTGACTAGAATTCCTTGCTAAACCCTAAATTATTTGCAACTACTCTCCTTAAATTAATAGTGAATGGACCAAAGACTTGGCCAACTAGAGCATAGGAAAATTTTAAGGCAAAATTGCTTTGCTAATGGTATACAACTTGAGCACAAATCTTTATTCTGTCTACAAGATGACTGAATTCGGAATCCTAATTGTCAGACCTAATCTCAACTGGTTAAAATGAATTTACACATGATAAGATCCTATCTGTCACAAGGTTGAACATGGGAGGAATAAGTAGAAGCAATCAGAGTCATTAGGTTAAACTGCAGGAAGCTAATTTAATTTAATCATAAAATTCTTTTTAAGAATAGATTAATAAAGGAGTTAAAAGCTGGTTTTTAATGACTACAACTGTCTTCACCAGAGACAGGATTTTTCATCATCCATTGTAGTGAAAAATTCATGTTTATTATGTATGGAGGGAAAAAACCCAACAGACGAATACAGCATCAAACAGTCTAAAACTTATTTCTTCTGATCTCATTATAAAATCGAGTCCAGATGATATGTACACGTTAAGAATTCTGAGTTAGCCATTAAACTTTTGAATAAAAGCCAAATGATTTTTTTCCTATAAAATCAGAGCAAATCTTAAATCCAAAAAAGTCGCTAAATATTTCTTCTTCCACCAGAACACGGGTAGACATTATCAGATGTTGTCTACTAGAGAAACTCTGTGGGAGAATTTGCTTATATGAATTTTTAATTACCACAGAGAAATATTTAATGGTTCTGGTTCAACTCTTAAAATAGGAAAAACACCCTCAAAGTCATTACCATCGTTTTTCACTTTTGTAATAAAAGCTAGATCTCCCAAGTGACCATCCTTTTCAGACGGCTTCTGACTTAGGCATCTGCTGTGACACATCCCAGAAGGCGAGGGTAACTGGGGTTCTTGTTAATGGATCCCTTGGGGTGGATTAGAGTGAGACGGCACTGAAGGATTAGTGATATGTAGGGTTTATTTTGGAACAATTTGGAATGGAAAGGAGGCATGTAGCCATTTTGGTTATTGTTATCTATAGAAATTTAGCAATATAAAAGCATAAAACTAACACTTAACAAAATGTGTAATGAAAAGGTAAAAGGAGAAAGAAAGAATAAAAGCAGAAAGAAATCACCACTGTGGATCTGGTGAGAGACT
This sequence comes from Mohoua ochrocephala, assembly GCA_013398855.1. Classification (NCBI taxonomy): domain Eukaryota; kingdom Metazoa; phylum Chordata; class Aves; order Passeriformes; family Acanthizidae; genus Mohoua; species Mohoua ochrocephala. Next base: position 40,440 of record VZTA01021939.1, read on the forward strand.
TGATTGCTGCAATTTATATGTCCTTTGGTGGAAGTCACGTCTTGATTGCTCAGGGGTGGGGGAATCCTGTGAAACACAAAGTCCAATGGGTTAATTTACGTTCAGGTTCAGGTGGGAATACCCCTGTACCTCCCCCAAGTGTGAGGCGGAATTTTACACTATCTGATGCAACACTGTGGATCATGTTCAGTCTTGTGGTGGAAGGCCCTAGAAGTGGGTCTGGGGGTGTTTGGGGGCTCTTTAATTGTTTATGGCACATTCTAAGATATGGCAGCTGCCTCTCACATAACTTTGAGCCAGTTATGTCCCATCAGGAGGGATGAATATCCTCAGTCCTGGTACTTCCTTGGGGGGAGTTTTCACACCTGAACCAGTTCTGCCATATCAGAAGGGATAAATGATGTAAATGTCCCCATTCCCTTCCTGGAGCAGGGATTTATAACTGAGCCAGTTATGTAAAGGAGGACATTGGCATGATAAAAACCACTACCCTACCTTGCAGAATCTGCTTCTTCTTGGCCTTCCTCCTCATCTGACTCAAAACCCAGCTTGTAGCCTCCGGTGGTGGGTGCTCACCCCCTCTGCACCTGGGCTGTTCCCTGGCACATCAGGAACAAAGCACCTGCTGTTTTTGCAAATGGCCGATTGAGTCATTACCCATTAACATTTCAGTCTCTCACAGCGGCATGTCTGTGCAGAGTCTTTTTTCAAGTTAAAATACCAAATTTATGCTTTTTAGAAAATTGTCAAGGACTGAAGGAATACGAAAACTCAGTTGACACTGATTTCAAGGGAACAATGACAATCTACAAGAGCAGAGAATGACATTAAAGATGAATCTGTAATGTCACTACTATTAGTCAATTAACGTGTCAAATGCTAATGTCTGATCTATTCCCCTCTGTAAATAGACTTCAGCTTTCCAAGGTTAACAGTTTTACTGCCTATTAGAGCACTCACTTTCATGCAAAAATTTTTAAAGAAAAAAAGAAGTCTAAATTTAAAGTTTTCGAACAATATGGAACTCAAATGTGACAGTTTTACATCATTTTCTTTAATGTAACTGAGCAAATAAAAACCTGTTACTGCTTCAAAGCCATTATATTTATCATGCCTCCATTTTTCTCACCCTGAAGCTTCTCCATGTAATAGATTTCCAGGTTCTAGTGCCTGTAACAACGGCAATATCTCGTTATTTTTAAAAGGTTCCTAATAGCAAGAGCTATTGAGGTGCTTGAGTATGAGATGTTATTGTTTGATAAATATCCTGAGAGCTTGCAGTGACTGTCCTAACAGTGAGCTGTTTTCTGAGAACCATATTTTTAAATTATCTGAAGGGTAAGAACAATAAATGTATTTTATGTGTGCCCTATATTCGCAAGGTATGGCTGCTAAAGCCTTGAGGATAGACATATTCCAAACACACTATTATTACACATTTGCTTGAACAGACATTTTTGAGCAGTGAATACATTTTACTGCATTTCTTAAAAAAATCTCAGCTTAATTTACTTTAGCAACAGTGATTCTGTTTTAAATATCATAAAGCTGTTCACGTGAAGTGACATTTCATGTACTACAGACTGAAGATAATACAAATCAACCTTATTTATTGAGCATTCTGGAGGTTTTTTAATGCATTTCTAGGATATATGGAATCTTGATCTGTTAACTGTTCCCTGGTGGGTTTAGTAACACCCTAGAGCTCCATGTTGCAATGGCTGGTTGCAGTCTAAATATGAAGGATCTCCCCATGCAGTGCCTGACCTGCTTGTATCTACACCCCGCAGTACTTAACTCGAATATATGGAGCACGGGAACAGTGCATGTAGAGAGACAGCATGCACACCTGGGGCAGGGGGAAAAAAAAGCAGTGTCAAAACAACAGAGAAAGTTGCAAGTTTGTGTGTTAAAGGGGAGCAGAGAGAGGCAAATAAGTTTTATCAAAAGACAGAAAGAGATCAAGTAGTTACTAAATTATTTTGGGGGAGCTGCCTACAATTTTCTGTTCACTGCTGGCACTTTGTGATTTTGCAGTTATTTGCAATGTGAAGAGATTCACTAAAAAATAAAAATATTTATTCCAGGGAATATTATGAAATTTGACAGAATGGAGTGAGTATTCACTGGCTCTGTAAAGGTAACAGACATCTAAGAAGAATGTGATTAATATTTGAAGGATATTTACAGCTAAATCTCAGAGAAATTATTTAGAGTCATTTGCAAGAGTGGGGAGCAGGAAAGGAATGTGAACAACTGAATTGGAAGAGAACTTAAGAGAATCTACCACTAAGTACTCTGACAGTATTCTCTGAACTGAAGAACAGTTTTATGAAATTTTATAAAAGTCAATTATTTTTTAAGTTAGACAAAAACCAGGCAAAACTATTAGAGAGATGTAGGACTGGTACTGTCAGAAAGGCCCCCTTTATGTCTGTTTGTATGAACAGTTTTCATAAATTCCAATAGTCTTGGATTGAGAAATATTTACTAGGAAAGAAATGTCTGAAAAGAGGAAAAGTACGTGCTGAGCAGGGAGTGAGTGTACCAGCTCATGGAAAAGATGTGGCAACTAGGAGTCCTGTATATGTAAGTATCAATAAAGTCAGGACTGCATGAGTTTGCTCAGTCTGTAGAAGGCCACTGAAACACACTTGACATCAAGAAAAGGTCATGTAAATCGGGCCACATCCAAGAGTGCAACAGCACTTGTGCAGAGGAAGACTACAGCATTACGGAAACACTTAATGAAATAAACATCACTCTGAAGAACTGCCCAGACTCCTGCCTAAAAGCCAAGTGACATTATTATGTCCCCCTGCTCCTGAGGAAACAGCTGGGCTTTGTCCCCAACTGCAGCTCCAACTGCAAATAAACAAATAAACTAAAGGGGAGGTGAGAGTGAGTGAGTGAGTGAGTGAGTGAGTGATTACACTGTGTGAATACTGACCTTTTGTTAATAGTAACACTTCGATTGCATTAATAATAATTATTTAAGGAATAAAATGCTTTATAGAAAGTCTTCAGATGTTATGAAGTGCATCTCCCCTTGACTCAATCCCCCATTACAAAAAACCCAATTTACAATGCTCCCAATACAAACAAAAATAAAAGAAGATATTTATACAGTGTATTTGCAGCAAAAACACAGTTCAGTAAAAAGTGGAAAAGGAAGGTTTCACAGTGATACTTCAATTAGCATAAATTCATTATAAATACATTTAGCCTTTCAAATACACTGCCTTCAATTCAATGCTTCTGATGTCATTAGGCTGAAGAACATTATTACATCTTTGGTACTCAACATTCAGGGCGGCAATGTTGGCCAGCCGACAAGCATATTCAGCTGGCTTGGCTCCCAAATCTAACCCCAGGCTTCAAAGTGTTTGTGGAAAACAGTGTAGGCTTTACATATTTAAATTTGTAGAAAGGGAATAAACCACAAAATTTGTATCTCCTTTGTAAAAAAGATTTAATGAAAATATACAGAAATATATAATATTGGCATTTCTTTTTCAAGCCACAAAGAAAATCAGAACCAACAATTCATATTCTTGTCTGACATTCTGCATCCAGAGAGTTTAAAGAAATTATTACCTTCTGATTTAATTCATATGGAAAGGATACTTTCCTTTATGAGCAGAAGTTTCATAATGACAGCAAATAGACAAGCATCATATCATGGACTCTGCTAAAGTAACATTTTTATTGTGTTTTCTCCAAATAAACATTTTTGGATTTCAAGTCAGATATTTTGGTACTATAAAATGTAGCTTTACTGCTTAGTTTGCCTTTGTATTTTCAAAAAAGCACATTAGCACTCTTTGAGGAAGACAAAGTAATAAGAAGCAGTAAGTGTAAATATACGATGCGTTAAGGTGGACAAGGGAAGGGCTGTTTGTTAACAGCATATAAACTATATTACATATTGTCACCCCTGTATCTGATTTGTTTTTTATAGGTCTTCAAGGTGATTTTATTTATATATCTCTTCTGCTTTGCATTTTGCCAGAGAAGATTTGCATGTTGTGACTGAAAATTCTTTCCGATGATACTTTTTCCCTTTCTGGTGGGGGCCAACCTCTTCTCCCAGGCAACTAGCGAGAAGACAAGAGGACATAGCCTCAAGCTACACCAGGGGAGGTTCAGACTGGACATCAGAAGGAATTTCTTTATGGAAAGGGTTGCTAAACATTGGGATGGACTGCCCAGGGAGGTGGTGGAGCCACCATTCCTGGAGGTTTTTAAGAAATGACTGGACTTGATGCTTAGTGCCGTGATCTAGTTGATGTGGTGGTGTTTGGTTAAAGGTTGAACTCAATTTTAAAGGTCTTTTCCAATCTAAATGATCCTGTGATTCTGTGATTCTAGTAATATCATCTCATCTTTTATGTTGTGTGCCAGATTTTTCCCTTCCTTGCATGCTTATACTCTATAATTTCTCAGTGATCTTTTCTTTTCCTGGGCCTTTATTTGTGGAGATTAGGAACAGGAAGAAATACTGCAGCATAGGATTTCCCATTTATTATTTCCTTTACTTGCTATATTTATTCAATTCTAGAACTAATTTTAGGTCTGTGTAAATTGCATAGTAATGTAGATGTGAGCAGCATAGAATCTACTTATTTTCCTTTATCAACACCAGGACAAATACAGCATGGCAAGAAATAGCAAAATAATTTCAAGTCACAAAACATGGCATTTTTTCCTTTTCTTTTTATTTTTAGTTTATTTATTTATTTTTAACAACAATGTAGTATAAATTGGGAAAAAATAACCTCACAGAAAAAACAATTTTCTGTATACCTTAGATTTTCATATATTCTTTAAAGATGGATTTGGGGGACTGGCCATGAATTTAGTTATGTAATGGGTTCCTGGGATTCTTTTTTTTTCTTTTTTTTTCTTTTTGAATGATTGCAGGTCATTCAAAATGAGATTCCTATCTCTAAGTTCTTTGTCATCAATTCAGAAGACATAAATATTATCTATATGAATATATACATTAGACTACTTCCAGGACTTAGTAAAAATGTTACAGATAAAAATTATGTTTTCACATCACTTAAAAGAATATGTTGAAAGAATTTCACCGAAGGATTTCAGCTTTCTTTTGAGTATTGTTTCTGGACTTTATTTGATGTTATAGAATTACAGAAAGACTGAATAATTCAGTCTGGAAGGGACTCTTGCCCAACCTACTGCTCAAAGCAAGTTCAGCTTTGGGATCACCAGGCTGCATATACTCATAACTTCCCCTTTCCTCGATAATGGCTATGAGGCCTGAAGGCCCTTAATTCCTACAGCCCATAACCCACATTTCAATTAAAACAATTTGAAATTAAAATTATTATTTCACTGAGATAAAGGGTCACTTTTACAGCTCCTAATCTTGCATGACCTGAGCGCAGTAACCTTGATTTACAATGCCATAAGCTGATATTTAAGCAGTGTTCATTCATTAAACACTAATTTTAAATTCCTCTGTAATAAGCATTTAGCTTGCCAAAGTCTTATACAATGTCAAATATTTTTAGGCCACTGACATACAAAATTCCCTTGTACCACAGAAGAAAAATTTGTATGACACTGAGTGTACAAGTCTCTCAAACGATTGGCCTTTGCAGCATTATAAAAAGCTTAACCCCTGTGAGAAATCCTAAGGATCAAGGAATGTTCGCTTTGTACAGGGCTTTTATTAATGTCTTATGACCGAGTAGTGAGCAGTAATGAACTGCATGTACTGAAGCAGAACCTCAAGAAAAACACAGAGAGTTTTCTGTTCCTATGCCTTTGGGTGCTTTAACACAGCTTCTGGTCAGAGTTCTGGCTCACAGCTTGAATAAAAGATATAATTCATAGGGACTTTTGACAACTAAGATTTTTAAGCATGTGTGTGAGCACAGTCTTGTCTTGCCCACACATTATCAGCGTATAGCTTGTATCTGTCTTGGCACAAAATGGAATGAAAGCTAGAATCCAATTGGCACTAACAATACTAGAAACCGTAACATGAGATGAACTCAACTGAGGCCAGAGAGGAGCAAATTTTAAGCTACTCCTTAAAATAGCCTGACCTCAAGTCAAACAGGAGTGATGATTAGGTTTACTGATTGTCATACAGAAATTCACAGCTTTCCAGGAAAACGCTCTGCGCAATTGTGATGAGTCTTGAGCAATCCTTGCTACAGAGACAAAAAGAGAAACATTTCAGGGAGGAACTAGGACACTGGTTCTTTTAATCTCTGTTTATATTTTTATTTTCCTATCTCCCAAGTCATAAAAGTGAGGCTTTCAGTCTCGGTGTGTAAACCACACCAGTGCATGGACTCACATCACCAGTCAGTGATGCATTTGTCACTTCCATTTCTTTAAAGAAACACAGTGCTGCATGGGAATTGCCAAAAGAGGCATGCATTGGACAGTCTTGAAAGATACTTTAATGTCAATTTTTCTGGTTTGTAGAAATGAGGGCTTCTACGAAACCAAATTAAAAATAGTTTGTCAGCCTTTCAACTAGACATACATGCCCTACACAGACTGCCCCAAAAACCTAGGGTCTAATGTACAGAGAGTCGTCAAGAAAAGGAAGCTTTCTTCAGCAGAACTGAATCACTAAACAATAATTCTATTTCCTTTACAATGAAAACAAATTTGGTATGTTGTGACCTTTTTGATTTGGCAATTAAAGCGCAGATTAATACACCATTTCCATATTTTCTTTCTGATCCTGTAGTCATTATAGAAGGGCATTGTTTATGACTCCCCTTTTTATCTCAAGTCCTTCCCAGCCCACCTCAGATGAAACTGGTTTACCATAGAAAAATTATAGTTCTTCCTGGGAATAAAAAATGAAATAATTAGACTAGCAATCTATAGAAATTATTCACATTAAAAAAAAAAAAAAAAAAAAA
>VZTA01021939.1:47399-117841 GCA_013398855.1 Mohoua ochrocephala
AGGAACCATGACTTCATAGCTTTAGATATACTAGCCAGAAAAGTGACAGCCTCTCCTTGCTCTTGTACGTAACATCTCAAGTAGGTTAGAGCATGGTGCTAGTAACACCAAGGTTGCGGGTTTGATCCCTTTGTGGGCTATTCACTGAAGAGTTTGCCTTGATGATCCTTTTGGGTCCCGTCCAACTCAGAATATTCTGTGATTCTGTGAAATACATAAACTTTTTCTCTTTTCCTACTTCCCACTGTGAATTACTGTAAGTTGCAAAAAACAACAACCTGAAGAAATTGCTCTCAAGCTAAGCGTAAAAGGTGACGTTTTCAAGTACTGGATAAGCCACTCACAAAGAGCTCTACAGAACAATCTACAAGAAGAAATAAAGCAGTCAGGGTCAGAGTTTCTATACTCTTTTTTTAGTCTCTTCTCGCTGTAATGAGTGTGCAATAGTTCTAGCTCAGTTAACCTTGTCTTATTTTAGCTAGACTTGATTTGATCCAAAAATACAGTGACTTTTCTTCACAGATGAGATAAGGCCCTGTGACCTAGCTGTGAGAAAGCAAAGAGCAGAAGCATGACGGGACTATATTATTTCTGAAAGCACAAAGAAATAGCAGTGTGTGCCTAGGGACATTTGTGTAGAGGTTCAGTGTGTGTGAGCCACTCGTGACCTTGGACTCCAATTGGAGACACTCATTACATGGAGAGGTACCTCCTCCCAGGTGCTCTTCTACAGCCATTCTCCCTTCCACTGTGGCTGAGCTGCCATAGCAATTGTCTCATCCCTTCTCTTGCAGGCTCAGACTTCTTACCCTGTGGGTACTCCATACCCTTTTCTCATCCTGGTCTCAGGTGTGCCACCTCTTCCACACATCCTGACACTCATCTCTACTACCTTTTTGACATGGGTCCTTTTTCACATGAAAGTCCTGAAGAGGTAAAACATAAATCTCACATGCAAACTCTTTTATTGTTTTGTTGGGGTTTTTTTTCCATATTCTGAAAGAAACCACAAAAAAAATTACAATCTCTGATTCTTCTAAACCCATACCATGTACAGCTTGCTTTTGGCCTTTCCATAGTGCTCATCATCCTGCCAAGCAGGCTTTAAATAATTGATGTTAATAAATATACACTTAAGCAGACTTATAGTATGTTATTTTATTGTATCTTATCTGCAATATCTTCTTCTATCTTGCCCAAGCAGATTAGTATTTTTGGATTTCAGCCAGACGGATTTCTCAAGAGACAGGCAAGGAGCCAAATAACATCAGATTTTCATCAGTTAAAAGCCACACAACTGTATTATCAAAGTGACTAGTAAACTTTACACACGAATGCATAAGCTTACAAGAAGGAGGTTTCCAGAGCTCCATGAAGTAACCATAAAACTGGAAAAGTACCTTTTGCTGATACTGTGCTCTCTATGAAGTTTCTAAATTTGGAACTAAGTTTGAATTAGAATTTGAAGGGATTTTAAGATGTAATAAGTACTTGTGTATAATTTTATATGTTTAGGGTTTCTGTGATCAAAGTATCTCCTAGCTTTATACTGCACCACACTCAGGAATGGATACTGGTGTATAATTCCACATTATACAGACTTTCAACTGAAAAATGTGACAATTTATGAGTAAATTTCACTGTACTTCCACTTTTATTGTTCAGAAGCAGAGGATAAAAAGACCCCAATTATTTTTGGTTTTGTATGACACATGCTTTAAACTGAAAAGTGTAAAAGTAGAAAGTACTCAAAATATATAGGCAAACTTAAAGCAAGCTGTTCATAATGATTTATTCTCTTGACAGAAGTTTACAGTGAATGTGTAGAATTAGGAAGAACAAAATATCACAGTGACACTTCTGAAGCATGTGGAAAGCCTTTTGCTGCGATAAAGAAATGACTGGGATAGGCCAACTGTCTATTTCAGAGAAAAAACCCAACAAATTATTTAATATGGGTAATGTACAGAACTGCTGCCCAAATAACAATAAAATTTACTATCCAACAGTAGACAGAAAAAAAGTTTGTGTTCCCATTCCTTCCTATCTGAAAACCAAGTAAAAAGAAATGGTCAGGTTACAGCACCATGTTGATCAACCATGGTGATAAATATAAGTTATTACTATAACCAACAGAACCCAGGTTTTTTCCCTGAAATCATGAGCTGCATATCAATCTAAGTGCACAAGGGACACTTAGAGGAAATTAGGAAGGTTCAGAAATATCAGTAGACTTTCTAATACTGAGGAACTTTCTCTATATTTTAAACGATGCAAAAGTCGAATTCTCCACGCTAAAAGCAAACCCACCACAAACACACCAGATAGGGAGATTTTAAACGTCTATTTAATATGTTGAAAATTTCCTAAACTTAACGTATCTTTAAATCTCCAATCAGAAAATTCTGGTAGAAAATAATGCCACTGAATAAAGTAACTGAATAATCCACCTAGAACTTCATTGCAGTTTTGACTTTGAAAAATAGATTTTGCAAACTTACTTAAAAAAAGCCCAACAGGAATAAATCCTGATGGAGCAACGGATTTACAACCTCTGTCTATGTGCAGCAAATTGTGTTATATTTTTGTTATAGCAAAGATCCTCAGCTATAAGGAACACTCTGTTTCTGTCCATCACCCTTATTTTTGAAACAGAACTACGTGACTCTTTTAACTACATGACTCTTTGATAGCATGCATGTTTCTTCATAAGCTTGGTAAAAAAATAAAATCAGAAAAATGCATGCCCCAAATGTGATAAGCACCCAATCCTAAGCGCTATCCTAATGAAAATATGAAGGAATTGATTTCAAAATCATGTAAAAGCATGTAATCAAGATACTTTTGAGTGAGAAATGCCCCTGTATATTAAAAGAAATTTGGCTTAGAGACTTTGGGGCAACTCAAGAAACCTCCTGTTAGTAGCCTGATAACTTTCTTTAGAGTGGCCTCTTTTAACTCATCCCAAACAGCCAGTGAAAGATTGAACTATAGCCTGGCCCAAAATAAAGAGGTTTTCCTTTCTTCCATTGTGTACCATCTATTAAATTGCTGTTGAATTTAAAATGACACAGATCTGAGTATTCTCATTTTATACACCCTTCGTTTGCTTTCAGGCACTCACCGTATTTATCTACCCATGAATAAATGTCAAGAGAAGTAAAACAATATTGCTTCACTTTCAAATCAATGCACTGTCTTTTGCAAGTCCTCCACTCCATACCCCACTGGAAAGACCATTCTTTCCCCTAAGAGCCTGGAGAGACATGTATAAACTTTTGACAGTATTTGGTCTGGCCTACTTCTCTTTTTCAGAAGTAAAGTGTGATCGTTTCCCAAGCTCTAGTGAAGCTTGGCTCCCGAGTCCAAAGCTCTTATGTTCCATAGGCTGGTAACTGTATTTCCTATGTATTTTGAAAGCATTCCAAAACTTATGTAATTCATTCTAGGTCCCGGGATCTTTTGAATAAAGATAGCCAGTGATAAATATTGAAAGGAATGAGGGACTTGTCTTTACAAACAAGCTGTGGGCCTGCTGTTAGATAAAACTAGCACTGAGAGATAAAAGAAACAATGGGAAGGATTCCACTGATTGATGAATGGAAAGAGAGAGATTTGTCTTTACAAACAAACTGTAGGTCTGCTATAAATGAAATTGGATATTGAGAGATGAAAGAAACAATGGGAAGAAGAATGAATTCCATAGGAATTTAAAAAAAGGCAGGGGGGGTATACATCAGAAGGGAGTCTTAGGTATTAGGCATTCCGGGAAGTCTGGACCTCTCAAGTACCTCAGCCAATGGGGAAAGAGAGAGGGAAATGCGGTTGGGAAATGAGGATAAGTAGGAGGCTGTGTCCTCCAAAAATTTGAGAGACCCCAGGGGAATGCCCCATGGCCTCTGCCTCTATTCAAATAAAGTAACAGGACTCCTCTGTCTCCTTTTTGGACATAAACCTCTGGTGTTTGTGGATTAATTTTCCTGGCAATATCTATTATAAAGACAGTTTTTATTAACAAATATATAAGGATTCCATATAATCTTATCATATCAAAGAGCTTAATTTTACAAATGCTCGATTTTACAAGACAACAAGAACAGACAATATACAAAATTGCTCATGGAATCCTATACCGTCTCAAAAATGAGTCTGCAATTGTCTGGTGAGTTATTTACATAAGATGATGTGTAATTTTTATCTTCTCTATTAGATAGATGGTGCTTTAGACGGAACTTTATTTTTCTTTTTTGAAACCCTCATTTCGGCGATATTCTGGAAACCTTCAAATTTGAATTTCTATTCAATAATTTTAGTAATCACTCTAGAATAGCTCTTCCTCAAAAATCCTATTTTTATGATCAGCATTCTTTGTTAAAGAAATAACATTGTAAATACTTTGTTTCTTGTGAAAATTTCAGAGAAAGGTTGCTTTTAAAAGTCAAGGGAATTGTCACCTATAATTTTCTTGCATATCAGTATCCAGGTATTCTTTTAAATCACGTATTCTGTGCAATTGACAGGAAATGTTAGATAATGCAGATCTGAAACAGGTAACAATAATAAAGACAGTGAATAATAGTTCAGTGGCAGATTTATTTTGGGATTTAGTAACACTATCATCTTATTTGAACATCATATTTCCTAGATTTTCCGAAATGCTTTCATGTAGAAAGCCTCCTTTTTTCTTATTGTCAATGCTGTACATGTAAAGAAAATGAACTGAAATATATGCCATCCGGATAATCAAACTATTAAAGTTAGCAATGCTCTCCTATTAAACCATCTTGAGTTTGGTTTTAAAATTCATAGTTTGTTTGAAGAAAATTGTCAGCATCCTATTCATATCAGATTTGAAGGGGCACTAATTTGTTATTCAGATTCATAGTAGTGCCTTTAGTATAACATTCAACAAGCCCACAAGCTAATAAATGTTAAATAAATAAATAATTCTGATTTACAGCACATCTCCTTAAAGCAAATAGATAAGATGAGAGATAAGGGGAAGGAGCTCAAAAGTAATTTCAGGACAGTAAGTATGTAAAAATTGGAATGCTTTATCTGGTCAATATCTCAGGCTTTCAAACCTCTTAAGTTTAAAAATATCCAGGATGACTTTATTTGTAAGGCACTGATGGATGAGTTTTCAACTGGAATTTTTATGAAGGAGTGTATCGCACATGGCTTGATTTTATACATCTAATTCTTACTTTTTAAAAAATATTTTTATTTTGAGCAAAACCAGGGTTCAAACTGATGTTTATTTTGGTATTACAGCTATAAGGAAACGGACCCTTTTCAAACAACAATTTGCATGTTTACGTTTTTAAGTGAATGGCAGTTAAAATTTCAGGTACAAAATAAGTTATAAGTGAAAATTTGAGAAGTTAAATCTTTAACTACCTTAATGAAAGAAAAAAAAACCCAAAAAACAAAGTGCTATCTGGTTTTGTATTTTATGTCTGGGAAAATGTTCATACCAGACATTAGCAAGGATGATTTAAATAAAAAGCAGAAGATGAAATGAGAATTTCCAATTACAAAGTCTTGCCCATGGTCTGTCTAGAGATGGACAAGGCAATTGTAGATTTTGACATGAAATCCACTCACTTGGTGCCTCATTGACTCTGGGTACAAGATGAGCTTTTGACATGCACGAGTATACAAAAAGTATACCTAGCACAGGAATATAAAGCAGCTATAAGAACACCGAGCAGTGGCTAACACACACACAGAGATAGCAAGGAATGTCAATGTACCATATTAAGCAACAGTATGCCCTTGTAAGTCCCACCTTTTTAAGACATGCAAGCAGTCCGCAATGAGGTGAGGACAGGGTGAGTTCCCCCTCTCCCTGAAACAGCTCCCTGGAATTGCCTAGTCGCCACCTTTCAACTGTTAGAAAACAGAAATTATCTTACTAAAGGTATAACTACTGTGAGGTCATGGTAAAAAGCAATGCAGAACCATTCAATCCTGCTCTCCCACAGAGCAGATAAATCTTGTGCCTATGTCTAGATCTGCCAGTAATATATTCCTTAAGAAAAGGAACCTCCTAGTGATGTCTTCAAGCAGAATTCTCTGTCCCTTCCTTTTATTTTATTGTAAACTTAAGCTGATGGTATCATTCTCACCTTTAAATCCCTTTTAAATGCAAATAGACGTTATCATGTGTTAAGCAGATGTTACTTAATGTTTATGGAAATCTTTGTATTTTATGTATTTGGCAATTTTTTAAGAAGAAGTGAGGCTGGACATGCAGATCACATCTTATTAGGCACACAATCTTGTGTTCTGCGCATCCTAAGCCGAACTTTCCTTGCAACTGAGTAGGGGGCACCGCCCAAAACCACCCCCAGAGACCACTAGAGACCCCCGGAGAGGCCCATGCAGGTGCAGTCAGAAGTATGGCATAATTGCATTTAGCCCAAGCTAAATGACTGCATTGTTTGGGTGGTGACTATGTATTAGATAGGAGGGTTTATGTAAACTTTAGTGTATAAATTGTTTGTTTTCCTCTTTGGCATGCTCAATTTGTGGAAAACTTCTGCCTTACACCGTGTGCAGAATAAACAATGTCTTGTTTCTAAACCTGACTCGCTGTCCACATTTAGACATTTACGAGAATTTGGCAACTTTAGGATAAGGCTATACTACAAGATACAATTCATTTTCCTCAGGGCCCACTCTCCCCCATTCTGCAACAGGTCAAAGACCTACTGCACTTCTATGGAAGTTTTCTTTTAATGAAAAGAAAAACGAAATAAAATTTCTTATTCTGTAATTATTTTATTACTGCAAGAATTTGCAGTGTTCAATCACTCTAATATGTAAGAGGGAAGTATTTTTTTAACCTGTTACTATCTCTCTAAAATGTGTTCAACTTCCTATCAGCAAGGCTACTGAAGGACATAATGAGAGGCTAAATGACTTTTCTAGGACATGTACTTTTAAACATTTGTGAAACCCTGGGTTTTGTCTGATCTAAACCAAAACTGAAATGCTTTCCTGAAGTGAAGAAGAACACTGCCCATTCAAGCCAGTGGAGGACCTGATTTCAAATCTTTTCTTATCCAAACACAAGGGTGATCTTTTCCATAGGGAACAATTTGCTGAACAGCATTTTTTTGCCTTCTTTCTTGATGGTGCTTCCAAATAAACCTCTCATAGAACTAATCATATACTTGCAATACCTGCAGACTTATCATTGCTTTCAATGGCAGCAATCAGTGTAGAAGAGATTATTACTTCTGTAAATTTTGTGATTGTCTGTCATGTAATTTGAGCCACATAAATTCTATCCAGTTTTAGAACCAAGTTCTGTAAGCTCTGCCTGTGTTACAGAATGAGAAGATGTTCAAACCAGTAATGAAACCCACCAAATATCATGGCAGAAGAAATATTCTTGAGGGAAATTTACTAACTTGAAATGCTGCAACTGGATCTTAAAGCACGTAAATGTTTTGCAGAGTATGTGACAGCTTTGAGCACCTACATTCTATGGGTCCTTTTGTGGATCTGGGCCAACATAATTAAGAATTCTAACTGATCCCACACAGCAGTTCCAATGAATTTTAACTTTCTTTTTCAGCTCTCTAACCATGTACAAAGTAATGGACCCAAGGGAAAGATATAAACCCCTGTATTTCAGGCCAGACTGACCTCTAACTGTCAAGAGTTGGGGGGAAATTCTGTCTGGAAACGTTATGTCTTAATTGTCTCTTGCAGGGATTCTTGAGCTTTACTGTGAAGCACTAACCAGCAAAATTAGTTGTTTGATTCAGAAAAGCATTGTCTGTGCCAGTGTCAGAGTTTTTCAGCTACTAGTCTCAAAACCTAGCAGATAATTTTCAGTTGCCTAAGTCTGAATTGTAAGAAATAAAGAAGTTAAACTTAAAATGATTTTTATAATCAAAGAATTGCATTAAGTAAAATGCTTTTCTACTATGAACACTAGAAATGAGAGGGTTTTTTGTTAGTATTGTAATGTTCATTTAACAATCCTCTCACTATACCTTTGTTATTCTAAATTTTTAAAAGAATGGGTACAGAGTCAGATTTTACGATATTCCTTGCTTATGTATAGTTGCTCTGAGGTACTCCAATGTGATCAGGGAAAAATACATCTGATCACAAAATTTCCATGTCGACTCAAACAAGGAATGCTTCTTGATTTAAGAGGAATTTCTTACTTTATGAATGTAGCTTATCATGCACAGCATGCAATTTGTAATAACTCCTTTTGCACTGTCTTTTAAAATTGGAAATTATGTAAGATTTTTAAGATTTTAATGCAGGATAAATATTGATCCCTGAAATGTTTTTGCCCTGGTTTGTTGAACAGTGACACTCTTAAAATATGTTTTTAAAAAATGTTATTGTAGAAACTAGAGCTGCCAAAGTGCTGTCAGCTAAATGTACTGTGGAGGCCACCCTAACCTTTTATCTAGTTTGTACATGAACCTTTGTTGGATTCTATTAGTTGTGCAATATCTACAAAGATTACTAAGCCTGATTGTTATTTTAAAGTTAAACAGGATAACAAGCCATATTTCAAATAAGAGAGTCTTATTCAAGGTTTATTACCTTGGTTCAAGGATTATTACCTTTCAACAAGATCCAGAAGGTAACCACTACAAATCTGTACCATACTTTTACTAGTCAACATTTAAGAAATAGTAATCGATTTATTTAAGACTAATCGTAGTTATTTTATTACTGACAACTTCATAGTGATTTAGTTCTTTGAAAATATTTATAGATAAGAAACAATAGCACTTATGGGACTGGTGTGTTTGATTGCTATTGCCTAGCGGTTCTTTAGGGCTCAGGTCTAGCAAAATCTCCCTGTACACTTCATAATTGCTGTTATCTTGTGTGCTCATTATTGCTCGTCTTGTTGGACTTCTGAGACTCTAGAACACATGTACTGAAGGAGTGTGCTTTGCCAGTCGGGGCTGTCATTATCCGTCCTTTATACCCCTTAATTCCAATGAGAACATTACCCTAAAAGACAAGGTGTCTAGACTGGAGCAGGGAGTTAAAGTAGAACTGGCATCTGGATTCACATAAGTCCTGAGCAGCTTACAAAAGTGCTGAAATAATGAAGAGAATTCTGTCTTTCAATTACATGAAAAGTCCAATTTTTCAGCAAGGAATGATGAAGCTAGCAAAGCCATTTTTGGGGGGAGCTTTTTGTTCCCTATTTTTTGCCTTTTTGCCTTGTTAAGAAAAAAGTATTTTTTCTATAAACAGATAGATATTGAGAAAAATTTTGTTCTGTGCCATGAACACTATGACAAGTTAGGCTACAAAAACTCTATGGGAAATACAGCCTTCTTAATCTTAGCTCTTCCTTCTCCTGAATTACTAGGAAGTGTTAAAAAGCAACCAAAGAAATAAACAGATCAAAATAACACAGGTTTGATTGCAAAACCAAAATGACATCCAAAGCTTCTCATCTAGTTGTTTGGTTTTTTTTTTCCCCATGAAAAGGCACAGTTTCTGGCTTTTAATTTAGGTTCTATTCAATACCTTCAAGTTGTTAACACAATAAATTCTATCCTTATATTACTCAAGAAATACAATTTTGGGAAAGCAACTTACATAAAAGCAAGTTTCTTGCTTATAGCTGTCAAGTCTGCCTTTCCAGTGAGACCTAATTCCCCAAGATTCATCTGCTTCCTTCCAGGAACATATTCTCTCCTGGTATTCATTCAAAACACTGTTGAAGTACTGTGGGGTACACAATTCTTTCTGCTTAAACATGCAAGTCTGGTACTTCTAGATTTCCATCCTAGGTACAATGGATAGATACCATAACAATGGATGGTTACCATGATGTTATCAGGTGTTTGGTTGCTAATAAAGCTTATAGTTCAGCTTTTCTGAACTATAGATCAAAATAGTGGATCCTTAATTCTCTTTCAGTTGCCAGAGATTTTAAAGAAATAGTAGTATGTAAGCTGGCCTTAGAAATGTATATTCCAAACAAGAACTGATCCCTTCATGTTTGTTGATACAAAGGAAATAAGACAGTTATAGGCAGAAGTGAAATTCACAGCTGTTTAACACAATAAATTGAAATTTCAGTAACAATGGATATATCATGGAAAAAACATTTTCAAACATGTCACAATCTAGAAAACACTGCAAGGAGGAAGGAAATAATTTTAGTTTTTCCATCTCCTGCATTAGCAATACACGCATTGTATGATTTAATTACAGTCTAGCCTACAGTTATATTAGACATAAAAGACTAAGGGAAAAAAGTTTAGGAAAAAAACCAACATATGTCATCGGATATAAGGAATAGCTCTGATATGGGAATCGCTGAAGAGTCCTGGTCTATTTAGCTTTTGAGAAAAAAAGATTGAGATTTGTAAAGACAGAAGTAGAGATTGCAAAAAAGTTAATAAATATCCATGAAACTAGGTGTGGTGCAGAGAACACAAATAGGAAATAATAATTAAATTTTGCATTGTTAAAATAAAAAGAGTACACCAATAGAAGTCAAAAATTAAACAATGTGCAAGAAGCTAAAAATGTCTTTTGTTTTCCCATGCACGGGATTTATGAAACCAATTGCCAAAGGATGCGGTGGGACCAGATGATAAAAATATATTAAAAAGGTTATCAGACAAATTTTCAAGGATAGGATTTTTGATTCTAAGGCAGTGTATGGCTTAGAAAGTCTGTAAATGGATGAATGCTGGAACCTGAGAGGTTAATGAGAAACCAGCAGATCAATGTTTGCCATGAATTTATTTTTTCTAAAAACATCCAGGGTGATGATGAAGGCTGACTTGTGTTCTAATTCACAAGGAGAGTAAATAAAGTTTGATCAGTTACATTGGTAGAAAAAGCAAACTCCCTGGAAATAGTTTTTCCATTGTATAGTCATTGTATAACAGAGATGGAGTGTGGCAAGAGGACAAAGATGACAGCAGGGTCACAATAGTGGTTTCCAACACAGTGATTTCTGTCTTTCTTGTGCTAATTGTAACATCTCCCAAATTCCCAGATTATTCATTTTCTGCCTAATTGGTTTGCAGTAACATATTCTACTTTATCCTGTTTTTGCTAATCATAATTGTGTTAAGAAATCATGCAATTAACATTCTCTCGGTGTATTAATAACATGTTGATCATCAAAATATATTAATATCTTTGCCACAAAAACATATTCCCTTTTTTCTTTTATTAAGTTTCCTGGGTCATTTTTGTTTCAAGGCCTGTTATTTAGAGTGAAAAAAAAAAGTTTCTTTACCAAAAGTCAGTATAATTCCAACGAGTGCTAGAGGACCTTATCCCGAGCAGTACTTCCATATGAAAAATATCAAACAGGAAAACTGCACTCAGTTTCAGGGCTCAAAATTGAAATTAATCTAGGGAACCCACCTAAAAAAATTTGAATTGCTGTCCAGTAAGCCAGACAGTGGCAGAAAAAGGTCAGTAACAGTTGACTGCAATGGAGCTGCTCAAGTGAATTCAGATTATCTGACTGAAAAGGTGATGCAGCCACAGATCCTAAGCTGTTAACACAAACACCTGAATGGGTCTACTGAGAATGCTTATACTGTGATGATGTCAAAGGCACATGTTAATCCAAAATTTATTTATAAAAAAAACCAAAAAAAACCCCATAAATGTGGGATTAACTTTCAGATGACAAACATCCCAAGCTTCCATTCAGTTAATTGCAAGGGAGCTGCATCTGTCTGTTTTGTTATTCCTAAGTATCCAGCATTAGCAAGTCAAAACATTCGTTTGCAACAGGTTTATAGAGCTGACACATGACAATATTCCTCTCCAAGCACACTACAGGTATTATTTTCTTCACCTTTTCATCAAAATCCTTCACCTTTTCCTTATGATAGTCGCACAACAGTAACAAAAGTAGAAACTCCTACGCCTTTGCAAACTGTCAGATTTAAAGCATCCATCCTCTTCCACAGCAATTACATACTGAGACCTCATTATAAATTTCCTGCTTCTTGTAACAATATGTCAGAAATGCGGGCAGCGCCAGCGGCTGCAGCGGCCCCAGCGCAGGGCACGGCTGAGCCCCTCAGCCACGGGCGGGCGGGCGAGAGCCCCGGGCAAAGCCTGGGCAAGGGAGGGCAAAACGCTGCCCGGCAGCCAGGGCTGAGCGAGGGGAACCGTGCGGGAAACAGCCCTGCGAGCCCCGAGGGGAGAGCGGGAGCAGGGACGGAGGCGGGGAGAGACCCGGCAGGGATGGCCCTGCGGCCAGGGAGAGACCTCGATGGCGCAGGGGTTTCCCTGAAGCCCGTAGGAAAGACCCACGTTGGTGCAGGGAAAAGTGTGAGGAGAAAGGAATAGCAGAGAGGAGCTGCTATGGACTGACAGCAGCTCCTCATTCCCCATCTCTCTGCACCGCTTGGGTTGATGAAGTATAGCAGTCAGGAGAGAAGGCACAAAGCTGAGCCTGAGAAGAGGGAAGGGGTGAGTGTCAGGAGGGTTTTCTCATACTTGTCTTTGCTTCTCAACATGTTGTGCTCTTTTAATTGTCAGTAAATGCATTTTCCCCAAGTCGAATCTATTTTGCCCATGTCAGTAACAGATAAGGGATCTCCCTGTCTTTATCTCGATTTTTGTACTTTATTTTCTCCCCTGGCCAGTTGAGGAGGGGCAATAATACAGCAACTGCATGCCATATGGCAGCCAGCTAAAGTCAGCCCTCCACAAAAAGTATGGTTAACCTTGTAACCACCTACTTACGGAAATCAAGCACATATTCCAAAGCTTGCCTTGCTCAGTAATTTAAAACTATCTTCTTTATAAGAAAAAAGGTACCCAAAATGCTGTCAAAACCACATAAGGGCTCTATAGGTAGTTCCTATTTATAATTATAATTCATAGCATTTTATAGGGTGACTGTATTTACAAATAGCACTTCAAGAAACAGCTATAAAATAGCCTTTATTGTCTATTTGACAGTCTAAAATCTTCACTTTTTAAAAAAGGTTCAGTTTTAAACTTAATGATTAGCTTCAGCTAATCAGAAAACATACCCTGCTTGTGAACAGAAACATGACTTCTCTTTAATTTATTTTTCTAGTAGTTTAAAATAGAAACAAGATCATTTTTATGCAAAAAAAAAAATAAAATACATTAGATAAGGAATAAGAATTGTCTGCAGTGGTGTCACTAGAGTTTGGATCAGCACCTTGTCTTCGATTTGTAAAGACTAATCTATTTGCAAGAACTAAATCAAGGTCTTGATTTAATAGTTCCACCAGATATATAAGAAAATTAAGACCTTCCATTCACTTGTTATGAAATATTTTTACTTTGCCAAGTATTCTCTTAAGAATGTGAACACATGTATCAGCAGAATATACTTCTCTCACACATTACTCTGCATTAGGAGAAAAGATTAACCCCTGTCTCAAATGCCCTCAGAGGGTTGGAAGGTGCTTCACTGCAAAGATATCTGGAATCCTAAACTTGCCTTTTCTTTTCTTAGTGCCAATTTTGAGCCTTCCCCTCCCGCAGCTCTGCTGGGGGACCTTCTAGGTTTCATGAGTTCTGCTGGTATTTTTCCTTTTGACAGTTACATTAGTTCTCCACAGTTTCTATAATGAAAGCTGAACAAGGTCTATTCTCAGTTCTTTCTAGGGCTGGGATTCCGTAAGATATCAGAGACAATCCTACAGGATATAAATATATATCTTGCACTGATCCTTTCAGCTAGTTTCAGTGTTTGCCCCCTCTCTGGCTGTGCTATTCAGGATCTGCTAAGGAAAGCTGTGTCTCTTTCCCTCATATCGGTATCAACTCTCAGTCTTTCTCTACAGCTTAATCATATATCAGGGGCTGCTTCCTAGTGTTGCAAGACTAAAGGTCTCATATTTAGCTTTTGAGTCTTTTTCTATGAAATAAGTATTTTTGGAGGGGCGACAGGTTTCTGCTAAAACTTAATGCATGATCTATTTCAAGGAGTTCACCAAGCTCTAATATATGGCCAGAAAATGATGGCTGTGAAAGGATAATTGGCTAGACATATAAAACAGCTTTAACTCCCTTCATATGTTTAGCTTAATAGTTTTCTTAAGGGCATTCATGTTTTTGTGGTCCCAATAAAGGTTAAGAGAGGTCTGCTGTAAAAAGTGCAGACCTCTGTTTAGCCTTAGCTTGTTATCAGGTCAGCCCAAAAAAAGGAGAGGAAGTTCTGCAGCACAGTCCCAGATTCCTTATTTCCCTTCTTTTCAATTTGGTTTTTCCTTCTGAAAAATACATATATTGCATTGACTATGGTCTTCAAGACCTTTAATAGCGTAGTATATACTTAAACTAAAATTTAGACTTAAATGCTTTAATAATTGTACTTTTCCTGATGGAGACACTGAGAAAGCTTCTGCCCACTATTTTATTTCCCTGAAATGTAGTACAACCAGCTCTTGCCAATTGATATTGTAGTGGTTCACATACATCACCAGCTCTCAGACACCTTCTCCTGCCCAGCGTTACTGGGCAACAGCATGACTAGTGCTGCATTGCAATGGCAGACATTCTGATCACTATTTCTATAGAACTAAGTGGCTGACATTTTTCTATGCTTTGTCTATATTAAAAGCCTTTGGCTTAATTCAGGAAAAGAAATTAAGCATAGGTTTATTTCATATACAGTACTGCAACGTGGATGCAGTCTGGTCCCAAACTGATGTAATGTTGAGATTTTTACATTTTGAAATTGTTTCCTGTGTTTTTTGCTTCATTTAAAAAAAAAAAAAAAGTATTTCTATTTCCAATTAAAACATATAACATTATCCCCTTCTGGAGGATTTTTATTTTTTGTTCAGTTGTGCAAATGCATATTAATTCCAACAGCAACAGTGCAAATTTAAAAAGGAGATAATTTTTGCCTCAGCTCCCAGGTATGAATCAGTAAAAATAGACAAAGAGCTTTAACCCCCTTCTCTAGACAATCGTGGATGGGACACATGCTGGTTTAGACACCTGCTGTAATTTACAATAGACTGAAGATGCCTCCAGCTGTGCCATGTGTTGAACACCTCGAGGGAGCATTGCAGAAGCTGACTGCCATCATGGCACAGGAGAGTTTTTCCCTGCGCTCTGTTCTTGATCTCTATCACCTTCTGGTCACGACTCTGACGCTAGCTGCTGACAAGATGAGTGATGTAAGAACTAATACCACAGCACTATCTCAAAAAATGCTGTCAGGTTGGGTGTTCTGCTAGTTTAGGGTCATTTCATACTGATGTGAGGAAAGGGGGAAGGGTATGGAAAAAAAGAAAAAGAAGCCTTGCTGTGATAAAGCAGCTGAACTTTGCTGCTTTTAGGCTCAAGTTCAATCAGTAATGTTGTGTGCACTACTTAAAGACCACTGCATAATATGCAATATTTACCTGGACTGTCAGGCTGAAGAGAAGCAAGACAACATGTCTTTTCCAGTTACTTTTGGTACAGTAATAAATGCAGAACAGTAGAATGTACTGTAAAATATGCTGAAAGGTACACAGTAAGACTGTAATTCCAATGGAAGTGCTCTGACAGACAAGTAAAGAGGACAGGGAAGACAGAATTGTTCCTTAATGGAACTTTGGAACTTGGACATAGAATTATGTCAGTGAATTACAGTCATATCTTTCTTTTTCATTCATACAATGCAATTTAGTTTAATAATATGTGGAAAATGAAGTATTGATGACAGCAAGTAATTTTTTAAAGGTCCTTTTTGGAGGGGCTGCTTTGCAATAACCCATTAATAATTAGGGGAAAAAAAATCATAAAGTTTTGAAGCCATTCTTCCCTGTAATGTTTTGTGAAATTTTGAAGTCATTCTTTAAATGGCGTTGTGAAAAGATTGAATATTACTTTTTGAAATAATCTGCAAACTGAAAATTCTAGCACTGTAAACCTTGTCTTTCAAACAACACTTTTTCCATTCAAAATATTTTTTAATTACTAATGAATGTGTAAATAAATTTTGAGAGTTATTTGGTATGAAATAGTGACAGAAGGGCATTAAGTTTCCCTGCCAAATACTTCAAGGCACATTATGCAAATAAACCACAAATATGTATTTCTTGATTCAAAGCTGAAGACTGAAATTTCAAGTACAGTAGGCAATTGCAAGAAATATAGTTCCACTAGTATGCAAGAATGCTATCTAACAGCCAATTAAAACAGCATTTGAATTCTCCCTCTCCCATTTTCTGTACATGCACAGAAGGTAGCTTATGGCAAGTAAAAAAAAAAAATTATCAGCTCTTACTTAGCTTATGTATGTAAAGTTATAAAACTGAGTGTTGCATTTGAGATCAGTGATGACATATCTCTTAACCCATCATCCAAGTATTCACATTTGATACATTAACACTTGCTAAACCTCACAGCTGGGTATCAAAACTGAAGTATAAACCATTAATAGCAGTTGCAAAAGGGTAGTGAGATTGATTTTCTTTGTTGGCCTTTGCACTGTACACCTCAATGTATGAGCCCTCTTTGCCTGTCTTGTCAAGTTTTGGTAGGACAATCATCTGTTTGTTTATTTTTTCTGCTTTAATCAGTAACAAAAAGGCTATCATAATCTGATAATTTTACACTTTTACAGTGAGAGCTTTACACTAGATTTGAAGGGGAAGGGAATAAAAATCAGGACCAGACTGTCCCCCTGTACCAAAAGGTGAGCCACAGGGAAGAAGATTTGCCTGGTAGAAGAGAGAGTTGACATCCAACTGAACGTGAGTGAGCCTGTGCCCAGGTGGCCCAGAAGGCCATTGGCATCCTGGCTTGTGGCAAAATTAGTGTGCTCAGCAGGACCAGGACAGTGATCATCCTCCTGTGCTCAGATCAAGTGAGGCCACACCTTGAACCCTGTGTTTGGTTCTGGGCCCCTCACTACAAGAAGGACATTGAGGTGCTGGAGTGAGTCCAGAGAAGGGCAATGGAGCTGGTGAAAGATCTGGAGCGCAGGGCTGAGAAGTGGCTGAGGGAGCTGGTGTTGTCTAGCTGGAGAAAAGGAGACTCATAGGAGACCATATCATTCCATACAGTGACCTGAAAAGAGGTCGTAGTGAGGTGGCAGTTGGTGTCTGCTCCCAAGTAACAAAAAACAGGACAAGAGGAAATGGTTTCAAGTTGTGACAGGGGAGGTTTGGATTGGATATTAGGAAAAAATTTCTTCATGGAAAGGGTGGTCAGGCATTGAAACAAGCTGCCCAAAGAAGTGGTAGAATAACCACCCTCTGAAGTGGTCAAAAAATCTGTGGATGTGTCATTTGGGGATGTGGTTTAGTGGTGAACATGGCAGTGATGGGTTAACAGGTGTACTCTACTATCTTAAAGGTCTTTTCCAACCTCAATGATTCTATGACTCTGTGCAACAGGCCTATGGGAAAATTCTATCGGCTATGGAATTAATCAATATTTAGTAGATTAGGATGCCTTCATTAGTGACCTTGCTTGAAAATCCACCCTTTTATGTAGCAATGCAGTCCGAAATAAGTTTAACTAAATTTCGCTGAAATCAAAACCAATGAATTTCCCATAACCTTACCAATTAGATAAAAATCCTAAAACTTCCAAAGTGACAGAAAGAAAATCATAACTGTGTGTCAGTGAAATTCAGAATTTTGTCACTCAGTTCTATCAAATTTTGTAGAAACCTTTCCAATATATTCAACAGATATAAACCAAAATTAAAACTGGAGATCCCATTATATTATACAAATATATAGATTCAATTTCCCCACAAGTATCTAACTACCTATGCTGGCACATTCCTAAATGCCCACTTTACGGTAGAAACAGAATACTAGATTATAAGAGCCCAAATGAACAGATTAGTCCGATTTGAAACACTCAAGTTCAGAGAGCTTCACTGATCACCTTAGTTTTACCCTTTCCTTTTTAGTTCTGTTTTCATCACAAGCCTGTCACTTTCAATTTTCCTACTGGTAGCCATCTGTAATTCCCTCCTGAATTTGCTTGTGTTCTCTTAGTTCCTTTCTAGTTTTCTCAGTACCTTCTCAAGACATGAGAATGCAACAAATGGGTAGAGAGAAACAGAAACCTTTTTGTAAAAGCAAAAATTGGGAAAAAATTCTCATTTGATCACTTATGTTGAACGCACATTTTAAGAATGACAACTGGAAAGTATTCTTTCAATATAGTCAAAGCAGAATATCTTTATTTTATCGAAATTCCTTTGTGACTTAATTTTTAAATAAAATTGCATCTATACTGAGAAACTGGCAATGTTTGGTGGATTAAAATGGTACTTTACAGTGAAAGAAAATTGTGTTAGAAGTTCTATACTGACTTGCTCATGTAAAAATAACTTGTAAGAAAGAAAAATATTTCAGTTATTTCCTTGTTTGTGTTTTATATACCATTCTTTAATTTTTAGAACTTTCATCTCAAAACCATGTTAATTACACATTGTGAATTGATGTAGTGCTTATGAATAAAACACAGTAAGGAAAACTATAGAGTTTGAGTGTTGATATTCATAGACTTTGTGTTGTTCTAGCACAATGAAATATTTAGGTGTTTCCATAGATCAGTGGAAAAAAATAATTAATCTTCATCACAGAAAGAAGATTATTTTGGCATATGGATATCCTTGGGTTAATGTAATATTTAATTAAAATAGATTTTCAACTCCTATGATATTTTACCCCTGAATATGGGTCTAAAGAACAATTTTATCCTCTAAGAGAAATAACATTCTTCTGGTCTTTGTCGCTATGATAAGCTGGCCAAATTCCTGATTCATCCTGTACTTGTTTTGGTTTGAATTCTAATTATTTTAAAGTCAATGATGAGAATTATACACAGAATATCAGAGGATGTTTTTCTAAACCCATTATCACCCATAATATATTGGCACTTCACATCATTCAGCAATGAACTGCAAAATTCTCTCTTCTTTGGCCATTTCCAGTGGTAAACTTCTTAGATTAACACTGGTCTCTGTAATTACATTGATGTATAACATAGCATCTTCTGCTATCAGCTTTAAAATTTATTTTGATTACTCTAGTTTTCAGAAAGTAGACATTCTTGAATGTTATTTAAACATTCTCCCTGTTAAGAATATCCACAATTTGCTATTTGTGTCACAACACTTCTGAAAATTTTATTTGCTACTTAAATACAAAAAAATTCCGTTATCTACCCAATGCTGAAGTTAACGTCAAAGCCGTTCTCCTTTTAGTTAATTGGATACTTTTTTCACAATCTCTTTACTAATTTCCTCTTATCTATTTCCACTGATTCACCTTGTGGTGCTGTGCCTGGTGCTTTTGACCAGATAGGAGAGAGATACATTTGTTTTGTCTACAAAAATCATTATGTTTATTTAAAAAGAACAAACCAAGCATCACCTCCCCCCTGCCAAAGAAAGCAACAAATTAGACGTTAGTTTGAAATGATCTGCTTTTCCATTTAATCTCGTCTCAACTATCCTTTCCCTCTAGATTAGTTCAGAAGTAACACTCACTCTTGGCCAAGCATCAACTTTTTGTTCTCACTCTTGCCAGTGTAGATTTTCACCTAGCAACAAGTGGTGCTATTTGCAGTCATCATATGAATCATACTTTTGCAATTTCAATATAAAACTCTCACCCATTGTACAAAAAAAAAAAAAATCCTATAATTAGAGTTCTCTGAAACTTTAAGGTTATGCAAAGTTTAACTACAGCTTTAGACAGAACAGATAGAGTGTTGCAAGAACATATATCCTTATTCAGTGATGGAAAGTCTAAATGACTGCTTTTAGCCTGGTATGACCTGCAGTAACTATAAAATTATTGCTTAGTCAAGCAGGGAGATAGCTGTTAGGAATTGAGCCACTGAGACATTTTTGGATAACAGAAGATGTAATCTGTTGTGAGTGTGGTTCACTAAAATGTCAGGTTTAAGAATAATTCCACCAAAAATGTCAGGTTTAAGAATAATCCTAAGTGGTGAGAATTTGTCATAAAATAAACTTTGACCATCTTTAAAGCCTATTTGTCTTGTTATGTTCATCACCTTGTGCTGCATCACGCTAAACATAAAGAATGGCAAGACTGTAAACGTACTCAGCAAAGCCTTAAAGAAAAACAAACCAAAACAACAACAAGGCCCAAACCAACCAAACTATGACTAGTCGAATTCCTATCTTTACTTTTAAAAAATATCAGTATTTGAACGAACAGTCCTTAGAAATACCTCTTTCCTAACAAGCTCGAGCTGGAGCTTGTTTTCTCAGCTCAGTTTTTGAAAACTAAGTCCATAAGAAGTAAAGCACCTTGAAGACACAAATTATTAAAACTGACAAAAGAGATACAAGACCGGTGATGATGCCAGAGGGGGACCAACAGTGGCATATGTAGTCTAAGACTTTTCCTCAGCAGTGCCTTATAGCAGATAACTCATGGGAAGATGCAAGACATTACCATAGTCTTCCCCCAAAGTATTTTAATCAGCCTGTCCTTCCTCTGCCCTCTCCCCGTGGTCTTCTTATGTCCAGTGAGGTGATCGCTCTGTCCTATCCAAAACCTGTGGGATTTACTCATTTTTAACGCCGTGCCATGACTTGGATGTTTGTTTCTTTTTCACTCACTCCCCTGTCCAATTTTTTTAAAGCCCTACAATACGTCAGCTTGTCTGAAATTTTGTGCAATAAGATTTTCAGGCTCCTTTTGTGTTTCAGGAAAATATATCTCTTTTATTTGCTTTAAAGAAGACACTTCTAAAGTTGATTAAATGTAATTCCATTTTTGTGAAGGGGTCAGAAAGCAGCTGTGTGTTGCTTAGCTGCCTGCGAGAGTCAATTTATAGGTGATCTCTCTTCTAAGCAAAATAATTTTTTAAAAAGAGGAAGATTTGGTGTATTTAGTTATCTTTATTCACTCTTAGGCAATGCTGAATTTTCTTCTTCTCTCTTTCATGAAATACAAATGTTCTTAGGCAGTTTTAAGCAACAAATGCCCGTAGCCCTTCCGCTGAGAGCTGAATTTTTCTAGTTGCAGAAAATTTACTCCGGAACAAAAGAAAGGGCACAGTTAACTGACATTTCTCTCAGTAGCAATGACAGCTTTGAGAAAAATATCAGTGTTCTTACTTACCTGGGAGCATTCTTGTATCTAGTTCAGGACTTTGTGCAGCACAACTGTGAAGGCATGAGGGAGGAAAAGGAAGCAACAAGGGTCATAGATGGCTCTACACCGCCAAGAGTTGTACTTTGTCTCCTGTCTGGCTATGTATTATCCCAGAAATTCAGTCTCTTAGCCTAGGTGCAAATAATTGCTGAGGTTGCCAACAAATGAAATAAACTGTGTTTGTGACGGAGCTAGGCTTGCTGTCTCTTAAATGTATGAAAAAGACAATTGTCATCTCACTAGCAGGAACACCTAGCCTTAAAGTAGGGCATGGGTAAGAGAACATTCTTAGCCCTCTCTAGCGAAAAATAACCGGTCGATTGATGTAATGGAACTGACATTTGCTCAAGTGCAACAC
Organism: Mohoua ochrocephala; assembly: GCA_013398855.1. Lineage (NCBI taxonomy): Eukaryota > Metazoa > Chordata > Aves > Passeriformes > Acanthizidae > Mohoua > Mohoua ochrocephala. The sequence continues at coordinate 68,892 of VZTA01021939.1, forward strand.
TCAAAAGTGCCCATTACATTTTTTGGTATAATAAACTTATTTTACCTGTTCCTCTAAAAGGATGCTAATTTTCCTGTTTCTGCTGAGGTTCTGATTGTGCTTATGCAACATTGCTTCCACAGTGGCAAAAGATTCCTGAAGTTTTCCTCAGGTCTGTGGTGTGGTCCCAGGTAGCTATAATGTATTTCTACTATATTTACAGTGAAAATTTTACATGATCTTTTGCATATAAACAAAAAATTAATTACCCTAATGAACTCTCTGAATGAACTCTCTGCGGTTAAACTGACAACTGCCATTTATTATATTACAGTGCTTTGCTTGGCGCACAAAGAAATGAGAAACATACTACACGGGAGTAGATTAGAATGTAAAGACTGACCTGCCTCATTGTGGGTCTTAAAATGAGGCTCCTCAATAGACTAAAATGACTGCAGCAATTTTGCCTCTTGTTTTGCATAAAAATGCACTTTATTTCTACTTGATCTAATTTTTTTCTCTATTCAGTAGATTTTGCTACCTGTTTGAAGAAAACCTCAGTTTCAGAACAAAGTCACAAATTTTATCTCTCAGAGCATATTAATGCAAATAATCAACAGTTTTTCTCTTCACAAATAAACACTTCCCTTTGAAATTCCCTTGAAGTATGCTAACCTGAATGTATGCTTTTGGAAAATGTTGGCCGTGTAAGACAGAACAGATATAATATGCCAAAACATTAATTCTGTGTCACTGTAAATTTTTATTATTATTATTTCCTGGTTCCTTAGGTAACCAAAATCTGTTCAAGATGCATAAGATAAGACAGGAAACTATCCTGTGCAGATACCTGGAAGGTACGCATCATCTTCTAAGATTATTAAGTGTTATCTAAAGCAAATCCTAAAATGAAGAAAGCTCCTCTAAATGCACGCTGGTGGCATTAAGAGTAGAATTTGGTTTCATTGGTATGTAACACATTTCAGGAGGCATCTGGATGTGCTGCCTTGACACATCTCGTGTGTTCATGCTCAGTACCTAGCATATTGTCAGCTGCACAGCAGTCATCTATATTATTTATAGTTGTCACAGAGGTGAATAATTTGTATATTCACCAACTATCCTAATCTCACACTCCACATATCCCTCTCTCAAAACAATGATGTTGCTATTCTAGTATCTTAAATAGAAGCATAACTTTCTTCTTTTAATACTGCCTCATTTTGTTTGATTAGGTTTTTTTTCAGTTAATTCACTGAGAAATGGTGTAAAATCACAGAATTGTTTAGGTTGGAAAAGACCTTTAAGATCATTAAATCCAAATGTAAACCAGTACTTCCAAGTCCATTACTAAACCATGACACTAAGAGTCACACCTACATGTCTTTTAAAAATCCTCCAGGGTGCTGACTCATCCATTTCCCAGGGCAGTCTTTCTTGTAAATCCTTAACTGCCATTTTCTAATGTTGCTTATCATTGCAAATTAAAGCATAGGATGCTTGGGCATTTGTTTTCAAATAGGCTCAAATTGCAGTACAACATGCAGAGTGATTTCAAATTATTGGAGGACTTCAAATTTTATGGGCACTTCAGTATGGAATTTAAAGCACTCCAATAATTTTAAATCGCTCTGTCTTGCACAGAGCAATTTAAATTTATTGGAAGTGAAATTTGGCAGTGATTAGGGTTCTGGGCATCTCAGCATACATTGGTTTAAAATTAAAAGAGCACTTTAAATTTTTATAAGCACTTCATTTAAAGACCGGGGCTCTGGCCTGGGATGGTGTAATTTAAAGCTGGTAAAGGTTTTCCCACTTGAACTCAAATTTTAAAAAATAGGCCTCTTTTCAGAATAATCTTATTTTGCTTAACAAGAGATCCAAAATACAATTTAGACAGAAAAGTCAAAAAAAAAAGCAAACAAGGTACAATCCTGTTAAAGCCATCTCATCCCATCCATTTCAGAGAAAGCTGTTGCTCAACTATAGAAACCAAAACCCAAAGAAATACAAGCAAAAGTATAATGAAAAAATATAGACAAAATGATGCTACGTAAATAAACCCCAGCCATACTTTTTCCTCTCCTTTTTTTATCTGCACCTAATCTAGAATAATCTTGTAAACTTCATGGAACAGGAGCAGGGTTTTAGCTCTGCTGAAAGAGGTTTAGCGCAGTACAGGTATTGACAGCTGTGCAACCCTCCATGACGTGCAACCCTCCATGTACCTACAGTTATCCATGTGAGCACAAAGTTAAATAAATGCTTTCAGGACAGTGTCCTGTGTGGGCCGAGGTGCCCCGGCGGTGGCGGCAGCGCTGGGGCTGTGCCGGGGCTGCCCGGCCCGGCCCCAGGCGGTGCCAGCGGCTGCAGCGGCCCCAGCGCAGGGCACGGCTGAGCCCCTCAGCCACGGGCGGGCGGGCGAGAGCCCCGGGCAAAGCCTGGGCAAGGGAGGGCAAAACGCTGCCCGGCAGCCAGGGCTGAGCGAGGGGANGGGGAATGTTCCAGGCGGAAGCAGTCAAAAGTGTGAGGAGAAGGAAGGAGCCGCCAAGAGGAGCTGTTGTGCACCGACCACAGTCCCCCATTCTTCATCCCTCTTGCTCGGCTCAGGAATGAAGTAGAGAAGTTGAAAAAGGAAAAGGGCAGCAGCAACGGCAGGGGGCATGCGGAGAGAGAAATTTTTCCATATCTGCCTTTGCCTCTCACCATGCAACTTTCTTTTAATTGTCAATAAATGAGTTTTCCAGAAGTCGAATATGTTTTGCCTGTGATGATAATTAGTAAGGCATCTCCCTGTCTTTATCTCAACCCACAAGCTTTCTAAGTCCTGTTCTTTCTTGTTTTCCACCCCATCCCTTCGAGGCTGGATGTGGGGTGGGTAGCTGAACAGATGGATGAAAGTTTGGCTGTTGGCCAAAGCTAAATCACAAAAGCTGGCTGGTCTAAAGCTACTTCAAAGACTTTTCAGTGAAACACTTTTATAAATCTGAACTCCAAGGGTAATCCCAAATATCCTAGCACAGAGAGTGCTAATTAGTTCAATTGCTTTATCTAAACTAGAGAACTATGCCTAAACAGCTACAAGGGTTTATACTATGGAGAAACCCTCTCTCCATTTTTGAAGGCAAGTGGGTTTTTTTTCCAAGGCTTGGCAATGCACATTATAGGTTTTAGGCCATTTATTAAGACAGCACAGTGAGAATAAAAAACTCTACCTAAATTTTCTCTTTAGGTCTATTACCCTAGATGAAATGTGATGGGCAGAATACTTAAAAACTATTCAGGAAAAATCTATGAAGCCAACCTCCTGGCACAAATTAATTATAGCTTCATTATGTGTTTTTTATAGAATGCCACTTCAGCAAAGTAAGGTCCATGGATTCGATACAGATTTTTTAATTATTTTTTTTCTCTTTCTCTTCTAATAGAAGTCAGCCTCAATGCATATTGTCAATGTATATTGTCAGGAGTCATGCATAAACTACCTGGAAGGATGCCATGCATATGTTTGATTAGAAGGAAATATGATGCTACTAGACATTATTGGGTTCCACAAGACTAACTTCTGGTAACTGAACATTCACAGTCTGGCAGGCACCTTCACAAATGAATCCAGAATGGTTGTTCACGGTAATTTGCTTCCAGTGCTATTCTTGGTAATTTAATTGTAAATGAAACAATTTTACTGTAAACAGATGCAAGATTCACCCACCCTGCTTCCCTGGGAGGCTGAAAAGGTAAAATTAATAATTTTTAACATCTCCTTTAATGACAATTCTATACCTACCTACAGATAAACTTTATATCTTCACATAATGATAGCTTTGGTTACTTAGAACCACATAGTAGTTCAGGTTGAAAGGGCCATCTGAAGACTGTCTAGTGCAGCCCCCTGCCCAAGAAGTGTCAGCTACAGCAGGTTGACTGGGACTGTGTCCAGCTGAGTTTTGAGTTAATTCAAAACATGCTGACATCCTGTACAAAAGTTGGCGAGGGATCCTCAGCTGACTTAGGGATGGGTAAACAAACCATTACCATGATGTTAGAGTCATCATTCCCATGAATCCCACCTTCATCTTTGCCACTACATTGCCATCCATGTCTGAGTTGTCTGATCACTGGTGTCCCCACTATGAATGAAAATAGCCCAGTTCTCCACTGCCTTTTGAGTGAGTGTACAGATGGGCCTCAGTCCCTCAGGACTGGGGTGTTGTGTTAGAAATCCAGGATTATCCACAAGATGCTAATAAAGTGTCTTCCGTTTGCATCTAGGACCTCCCAAACATGTGAACCCCTAGGTTTTGCTGGGATCACGGGCTTGAAACCAATAGAAAGTCACTTCAGCCTGACAGGTCAGCCTATGTGTATCCTTAGTGGAAACTGATCCTTTTAATTTCATACGGAGTCATCACCTGGTGGTTTTTCAGAGCAGAACGCTCTGATTTTGGAGCTCCCATAACTTCTCCACTGGTTATGGATGGTAAGAATTGCTCGTGCTGGCTGTTTGTCCCAATTGGGTCAGGAGACATCAGAAAGCCTTTTAATCAGGCCATTAGTCTGCTCAATAATCCCATTGTCTTGGGGCTTCTATGGCAAATGGAACACCCACTTAATGCCTGCCTTTCAAACCCAGTCTTGAATCACTGTGGCAGGAAAGGATCAGAAGTGCTGGTCGACAGCTGCCTGAACACGAGCCAGTGTGTGCCCAGGAGGCCAAGAAGGCTGATGATATCCTGGCCTGTATCAGAAATTGTGTGGCCAGCAGGACCAGGGCAGTGATCATCCCCCTGTACTCAGCACTGGTGAGGTCACCAACTGAGTATAGTGTTCTGTTCTGGGAAGAGGGACACTGAGGTGCTGGAGTGTGTCCAGAGAAGGGCAACAGAGCTGGTGAAGGGATTGGAGCACAGGTCTTATGAGGAGAAGCTGAAAGAACTGGGGTTGTTTCGCCTGGAGAAAAGGAGTCTCAGGAGTGACCTTATCACTCTCTACAGCTACCTGAAAAGAGGTTGTATGTAGCCAGGCGGGAGTCAGTCTCTTCTTCCAGGTGACAGATGACAGGACAAAAGGAAATGGCTTCAAGTTACACCAGGGGAAGTTTAAACTGGATATTAGGAATAATTTCTTCATCGAAAGGATTTTCAATCACTGGAACAGGCTGCCTGGATAAGGGATTGAGTCACTGTCCTCGAAAGTAGATGTGGCACCTAGGGACGTGGTTTAGCGGTGGACTTGGCTGGGTTGACAATTGGACTTGATGATCTTAGAGGTCTTTTCTGGTCTTAATGATTATATGATTCCAAATACCTCTTAAAAACTGACTGTCATGGGGCATGCACCACCTCTCTAGGAAGCCTGTTCCAGTGTTTGACTACGTTTTCTATAAAGAAATACTTATAATGTTAAGTCTGAAACTCTCCTGTTGCATCTTTGAAGAATTCCCACATAAGTTCCCTGTCACAAGATGTCAGCACCTCCCCATCCCCTGCCCCTCCTCAGGAAGCTGTAGAGAGCATTGAGGTCACCCTTCAGCCTCCTTTTCTCAGAACTAGATCAGCCCAAAGTCCTCAACCACTCCTCACAGGATAGTCCTTCCACCCTTTACCAGTTTTGTTGCCCTCCTCCAGATGCATTCAGGGACCTTAACATTCTTTGTAGATGTGCCCTCTAAGATAGAAGAAGTGTCAATCACATGGTTCAGGAAGTGACAATTTAAAAGTATGGGAATTTATATTAGGCTGAAGCTGAGCAACTTCTTTTTCCTCTACTGAATAACAATGGTGGATTTATTTTAATTACTGGACAACTCCAAGTATTTTTCCTTAATATGTATTAATTCTTACACTTTAGCCATGCCTTCCTGCTCCCATTTTTCCTACTTAGGAAAGTTTTTTCCATTCAGTAACAAAAAAAAAAAATGCTTACAGGACATCCCATTCAGATTTATGAATGATAACAAGTGAATAGTGGGTGAGCAGTGAAAAATCCAATTTGGTCATGAACTCCAAGTGTTAGAGTCATGAAGAAAAAGGGAAAAGATATTAGCTATTAAACAAGTCACAAAAGCACAACAAAGTTACCTGATTGTTCACACAAAAGTTTTTTCCCTGTCTGTTCTCTGGATGACTGAACTCATTTATTCTTGACTTTACCATTTGTCAAACCTTCCTTTTTAGAATCTACCCGCTTTATCTTCAGTCAGACATGAGGAATATCAGCTATGGATATTTTCTGATCACATGAACATGGTAATTTAGTCTACTTGCACTGCATTTATGCATTTTTACCAAATTAATCACAGCACGTAGTGCAGTGACTATATTGTTTGATACAATGGCTGGATTGCAATGTGTCACACTCAACTTCAATTGTGCATCTCATAATCCACTGCCGATATATTAATGTGCAACTCCTTTAGGGAGCAAGCCAGAACTTCCAAGGCCAGTTATTACCGAAGTAAAAGTATGAGACCATGATCAGGATGTCATGTCACTAATACATAACTACCACAGAATGCCACAACATTTCTCCTTTCCCTGCATGACATTTGTAGACTATGTAATGAAGTAGACTGAATCTTGTTAGCAAGTCTAAAGCTCTCATCTAGTGCAGGCTGGTGATGTAGATTCATGCAAGTTCCCTTCACTGGGAACAATATCATTATGGCCCGAGTTCAGAAAGGTAAGGTACAGAGAAGGAATAGTAGGAGGACCTGGTTGCCACCACTGATTACCTGATTTGTGCCAGAAGCAGGTGAGTCAGCACAGCATATCTGTTGACTCCCATCCTTTGCAGTGGCTGAGGCTCTGAAAGGAGGGAATGGGTGGCAGAGGGTTATAGAACACATATGGGCAAACCAAAGGCAGGAAGGTGAAAAAAGCAGCTTACGTGGAGGTCTGTGTCAAACTCCCCTTGTGTTTGGCTGTGAAGTTGCCTGACCACAATAAATCACTCTGTAATGAAAGGGGTGACTTTGCATCCTGACCCTTTTGCCTGACCCTTTTGTGTCCATGTAGATCCAACATAGATTCAACATTAACTCTTCTCAGATTTTCCTATACATGCTTTATCTGTGTAGCAAGCTATAGAGCGAACCTTGCCACAGAACTCAAAGTCACACTTTCACAAACTCATATTAAAACCTGTTTTTTGCTGATACCTTTGATGGTGATTCCTTAAATATCTCAAACCACTCATTCGAAACAAGGATAGGGAATGGGGGTTGCAGTCAGTTCATAATGCTTTGTCTCTGCTACTCCTTCCTCCCCACGCTCTTCCCCTGCTCCAGCACAGCATCTCACCCTTGCAAGACAGTTCTCCATGAACTTCTCCAGTGAGGGCCATTCCCACAACTTTCAGTTTTCCAAGAAGTGCTCCAGTGTGAGCGTTTTTAAAAAGTACTGTCCTTCAGGAATGGGCTGTCCCAGCATGGGTCCTGCCAGAAAACCTACTCCTTTGAGGCCTGTCCATGAGCTACTGTTTTCTTCAGGGCACATCCACCTACTCCAGCACGGGATCCTCCATCAGGCTGCATGTGGATCGCTGCACCATCGCAGTCTTCCATGGGCTGCAGGGGCACAGCTGCCTCGCCATGGTCTTCACCATGGGCTGCAGGGGAATCTCAGCTCTGGTGGCTGGAGAACCTCCTCCCCCTCCTTCTGCACTGACCTTGGTGTCTGCAGGGCTCTTTCTCTCACAATATTCCCCTCTCCCAGCTGCTGTTGAAAAACATTTTTACGCATTCTTGAATATTGTATCAGAAGGGTGCTAACAATGCCCCCACTTGGCTCAGCTTTGGCCAGAGATGGGGCTCTCTTGAATCCTGCTGGGAATGGCTATTTCACAGAATCACAGAATATTCCGAGTTGGAAGGGATACACAAGGATCATCGAGGTCAGCTCGGAAGTGAATGTCATGTATGGAGAATCTGTCCAACATGAGGTCAGCTTCTGGTGTCTTTGCACGGAAGCCACCCCTGCATCCCCTCGCCCCCAAAACCTTGCCAGATAAACCCAATACAGTAAGGAGCATCAACAACGAAAAAAGATCTTAAGTGAAATATGGACAGACCAATTGGAAACATCATTAGAACTACAGAGACAGGCAATAGAAAATCTGTCAGAACAAATGACAAGTTAAAATTATGCTGAACTTTTTTTTAACAAATTTAAAGTGACAAGTCAAACATATGCTATGTCAGAAATATACATACTGTTGCTCAAGGGTTTTTTTTTTTGCCTCCAGTACTATGCTCCTTCACAGTAATTTTGTTGTCACAATTGACTGTGAATTTCTTTTTAAAAATAAAACACAGTCACAAAACCACTTTCTATAATCATGTACCTTTTCTCTGCCTTTCTCTCATATTCCCTCATCATTTACACCTGTTCTGTCAGGGCCTCTTTCTGACAATATTTTCATACCGAATATCTTTCTTGGACATATTCATACTATCTATTTTAACCTTCTGTTTTTTTGGTAGATTTCATACCACAGGATAAAATAATTCACCATTAGTTGTCTATGTATCTTACTAATTCACCACTCTGTCAGCACCTGCACTGATGAGACGTCTGCAATGTTCCAATCTGTAACAGTCTTCAGTACTTTAGTGTTCCTGAAAGCCATTGTAGATTAACTTGAGCAAGTATTAAAAGTTTTGGAAGTGGTATTGAAGGTGGATATGGAACTGAAGGTGGAAATTCCTCATTTACTAGTACTGGAAGCTTAATCCTGTTTCTGGATGAATGTAAATGAACTGCCTACTTACTTTTCAAGACACTCTACTTACTTTCCATTGATCTGTTTTACAGCAAAACTACAGAAAAGCATCTTTCATAATTTTAGCTGGTTTTGTTTCCACCATGCATACACTGGGAATCTTCTTTTCCAGAACAAATGGCTGAAGATGCTGCTTAAGTATGACCTTCAAAGTTTAAAACTGGCCTTCTCCTGCAAGAGTTATCATTATATTAGTGGTTATTAAATGACTCCACAAATCCTTGAAGATATATTTGCCACAAAATTTATATGCCACTTCTCCTGTGTGACTACTTTATGAATTTTACACTTTGATTGTACATGCTCATAAAGCGCTGACTACATAGATTTTAGGTTATTTAATACACCTAAGGTTTCTGAGGAACAGGAGAAGATCTGTTCTATAATATATTCTCCCTCTGCCTCAGACAATCTAATTTTGGTTTTGCTTTTTAAACCTTGTTCACCTCCCAGCTGATTATTCTACACATTTATTAAGTTACATGGGAAAAAAAAGCAAACAAAAAAAACAAACACAAAAACTTGCTTCATTCACTTTGAGTTCTTTAGATTTTCCTTTTAACTGGGATGCACTTTAAGAACTTAGGTGAATGTCCTGTTTGCTTGTTTCAATTCCTTTGGGGCCATAATTATGTTGTGAAATATATCCTATCTAGCTTGTATGCCAGCTCTCAGCCTGACAAAATTTAGAACAGTAGAGATACTGCTTGATTAAACTCCATTTTCCAAAATATGGTTCATAATGAAAATACTGACAGGCACTTAAATATAGTTACATTATAGCCAATAAAATGCTAAAGTATATTCATTTTAAAATATTCAATGAAACATGACCTACTGTCAGCTAATTCATGGTTACTGGAAAATGTTATTATGTCAAATAATGATTGTGTTAAATCCCAAGTTTTACTTGCATACAGTGTATAATCCACCCTCTACAAACCCTTCCCCCTTTCCCCCAAATTGGGTAGATTATTGCAAAGCACTGGATGACTCAGTTACTTGGAATCAAAATTTCCTGGAAGTTAAGACTGAAAAGGATACATAAACATTAGACACTGAATCCCATGAGATGGATACAAATCAAACACTGAACAGCCCCCCCACACTCCCTCCCACTCATCCTAGCATTTTTAGATGCCTTAATACCTTGGAAAATCTGGAAACAAAAGGGATTTAAGAACAGCTGCACACTGCTTTGTAACATGTATTAGATTTCAATTCCCAAATCTCATTTTTTCAAATATGATTTAAGAGGCCAAATTACTATAGTCTCTATGCAGATCTTTCTTATTTACTGTCACAGAGCAACCCAAAAGGAAAAAGGTAACAGAGAAATAATAAAAAAAATACACAATACTTCCACTTGCAAGAAACTCTTCACTAATCTGCCCCCTTCATATATAAAGCAGTCTATTCAGGCATCCCATGCACATTCAGAGACAGAGGCAGAAATGTGTACTTGCAGCCACTGCCACCTTACTACTTGGCCTGTGGCGTTCTACAACTTGTAATGCACCCCCTTTCCGTGGTTTGGCCATTCTTAACTTGACCATTCAGGTTAAATCCCATTTAATTCCTTCCTTGCAAAGGGCAAAGGGTGAAGGGAAAGAGGGTTAAGAGCATCTTTTTTTCACGACTTCAAATGTAAAGCTATCTTTTAATACAAAACCTCAGTTCTAGTAATAAATGTAGTCGCCTGTAGTATTTATGGGCAACATAAGACACTCCTCCCCTCCCCACTGTCTGTCACTGAGATCCTCCTAAGCTAGGGACTGAAATGACAAATGGCCCAAAAGCTACTCCTGATAAGCCTTATTTTATTAATATTTTCTGGCATGAATCCCTTCTCAGAAAGTTGATAAAATCGGAGCAAAGCTAGCTAATACTGGCACTACTGAAAGGTATCTTTCATCAGGTGAAACCACTTGATCAAACATTATTTTATGACTTAGAATAAAAATGAAAGTTTTGCTTTATAACTGTCTTCAAAATTCCAGAAGTTTTCCTCCCCTATAGTGAACAGATAGTGAGAAATACCTAAACAAGATGAATAGATGTAAGGATTTAGATTTAAATATCTCTGATATTTCTTATTAGTTTATCTACCAAATCAATTTTTGAATTACACTTTAGCCAGTGCAATTGTATCATTTGAGAATACAACAGAATTATTTTTAAAACTCTGGTTTTACCTTTAACCTGAAATTAGGTTTTCGTCATAAAAATACACTGCAGAAATCACACAATACCATGTTGGGGATTACAGACATTTTAATGGTTAGAATAGACATGAGGAAGACAAAGATTAGATGGTTTTGCTTAATGAATAGGGCCAGGAACTAGGACTGGGAAGGAACTCAAGCGTCAAAAGTTAACACACAGGATTAGGGTGGCAAGCTTAGAGTCAGAAGATGAGATTACAAGTCTGAAACATTTATCAGACAGAAAATGACTTTTCTAAAGAAGATTTTTGCTCAAATACAATTATGATCACACTTGCAAACTCTGTGGCTAAGTTTCCCTTTGTGAGGCTGAGGATATAATGCTGCTGACAACACCTCTATTCCCAACATGGCTGCAAGAAGAAGAACAAGAAGAGCACCTCTGCCAATTTTGAGTCACAGTTTAATCATCTCTCACATTGTTTAAATTATGTTTTTGTTATTAAAAGCGCTACACTATGTTTAAGATACAAAATTCACACAGAAATGACACCCGTGTTTCATAGGTTTTCCTATTCTGCCCAGTGGATAGCTGTATTAGTTACAGACTTCAGGTACACAGACTTTCTCCCTCTGCCAAATGATGATAGTGTCTTAGAAGACATAAACCAATGTATTATGCAATGTAAAGTTTTCCCTGTTAAGTTGTATTTGATTTTGACACAGAGCAGTGACGTTAAGTTTAAAAATGTGAAAAAAAATTGTTACTTTTGATGAAACCTCATGATACATGAGAATTCTAACAAAACTCTATCTAAATTGATGGTAAGCAATAACAATTGCTAATAAATAAATATTATAGATAATAATAGTTATTATTAGTACTAGTAAAATTATTGTATCAGAGACTATTTCTGTCTCTGTTTAAAACAGGAAAGAACTCCTATTGATGTAAGAGGAATTATATTCAGATACAGTTATTTATTATTCCCCAGTGCTAAAAAGCTTCATTTACTGTTTGGAATATTCAGTAATTATTCCAATATATAGTTTCATTTTCACATCACAATGTTCTTTGCAAGTACAGTTCAACCCTATGTGACTTTATAGTTTGCATATTGCATCGTAACACTGACAAATACATTCGCTTTGCGAAAGTGGAACACAACGTATTTCTGTTTCAGCTAATGTGTTCTTTCTTGAAGTTCAGTTTCTGTATGAAATAAGACTTAGGTGACTGTGCCCTGTCTTCATCTGTCACAGATGACAGGTACTTTTGAACGCATTGCTCGATCTCAACAGGATTTGACAGAAAAATGTGAAGACAGAGAAATGTGAAGCCCTTATCCTGCTTATGAAAACTGACAGCTGAGTGAAATGGAGAGGCCTAAATTAATTTTGCAGGCTGGAGAAGGCAAGTAGAATTCAGTGCCTAAACCTGGTCATTTTGGAAAGCCATACTGTGAATTAGCCGTCAGCTGCCCGGTCAGAACAGGGGTGTAACCAAACAAGCCACAGCAAATGACTGCTTTTACCCAGCAAAATATGTAAAGTACATAAGAAGAGACATCAAAATATTAGGTAAAGGATGGCTTGGCAAAAACTCCTTATAGGGAAAAAAATCAGTCGTTTTAGCTTAACTATTTCTGGAAATATTTTTCTCTCTCTTCTTCCCCGTACCAGCCTTTTCTTCGCTCATTCAGCAGCCAAAATTCTGAGAACAGAATTAGCTCCTTTTGTGTTAATTTCTGTGCATCATCTTTATATTTTTATATGCCGTACATATGGTAGATAATGGGAGGAAAAAAAACCTGTTTAATTCTTGACCCTGTCCTCAAATGCATCTCTAACTTTTCACACTACAGACCTGTGACCAAAAAGACATTACTTCTGTAATCATGTAACACAGTACAACTGGCGTGAATAAGACAGGAGACATAACCTTTGCCAGCAATGATGCCATAGGAAAGGAATTAGTATGATTTTATTATAGAGTACTCTTCCGGTGGAATATTTGACTTGAGTTTCTTAATGAAGCTTTAATAGGTTTCTGTTTTTAGACTAATAGCTGTGCACTTACAGACACTCAAAAAAATGATTTATGCCTTTTATACTGAGACAATGTCTAGAGGGGATATAGATTTCTGCCTACTATGCCTATGATAGAAAGATGGACCCCTAGGAGCAGAGATCTTAATACAAGAATAAATAAAATATGTGGTTCAGCAAAAAACCATCAATGGAGGTGTCAAGTTTGGCACTTTGCATGAAATGGCCCAGCAGACTGGCTACAATTTTTAAATAGTTTTACCTGTAAGACATGCAACAGAAACAGCCCTAGTACTGTGAAGAAATACCTTTAATGAACAGCAAAAATCAATTGAGAAGTTCAGAGGCAGCCAGGCTTAGTTATGATGAACACCTCTATGGATGTTCTGACACCTGGTAAGAACTGGAGTCCTGCAGTATTTCTGTTGCTGGGCTGTTACAGTGTCTTTCTTTGCTCTATCTGCCTATTTTCACAAAGTATGTATTGAGACTTGCAAGTTTTATTTAGATTTGCTTGAAAGTGGTTAGTGGGTATAAGTGGTTAGTCTGGAATAACAAAAGGGGGATGAGACATGAGAGACAGTGCCATTACATATGCCTCACACCTTTAAGAAACCGCATTAAAGAACTTAATATTGACATTTTAAGATAATAAATTAAGATATATGTGTCTTTACTAAACTGAGATACAATATGCCATACTATGTCCTTTAAGTAACACCAAGAGATGATCTCCCAAGGAACATCTAGTGTCCTTTACGGAATAGCCCCTTCAATTCAGTTTTGTGGCAACCGTTATAAAACATCTTTTGAATATTATCCAACAAATGTTCAGCCGTGACTCAAAATAAGTGGGAGGAAAGTAATCACAATTATTTCCCTTGACCTTAAAAATCAGTTATGGTGACAAATCGATCAGCCTTTCTCTGAGTCAGAGAATTTCTTCTTCTTTAGTGAATCTGTCTCTGTAGCGGTAGAACTCTTAGGAAGCACAACCTTATCATCATCATCTTCTAAAGGTCTCAATCCAGCAACACACTGGTTAACTTGAAGCACAGCCTTAAAGTTTTTGCTGAGTAAGAGTGGACCTACATGATCAATTATATTTAGGACATGATCATATGCTTGGGTGACTTCAGCTTTGAATGCAATGCTGTAAGGGTATGAAAAGAGATTGTCTGCCCACATAGTTGAAAGATTAGCCCATCTGAATACTGGTGTTGTTAACCCTGAAAAGCTATTTTATATAAGTACAGAGCTAATAATGTTCTACAAGTGTATTTGCTATATATATGTCTGCGTGTATATATATATCTCTCTAAACATACAATATCATTATACAGTCAGAAATGGAAGAGTTACTAGAGGCTTTGAAGTGTAAGAATAGAAAAGGTAGCTTGATTCAAGTTCTACAGATACACCAAAATAGATATGCGGGATATCATTATGAAACAAAGTGATCAAGCTACCATCTGAAAATGTCACCCACAACAAAAATAAATCTGCTCTGCAATTGACTATATTTAGATGAATTATGTAAAATCATAAGCAAAATGCTAAGTAGTCCTTTATAGTATCTTGAGCTGAGATTATTTATAACTCATTAAGAGGTTTATGGTAAATGGGTATGTGTTGTTTTTTTTTTTTTCTTCCTTAATCATCCTGGTGAAGCAAAGTACTGTGAAGGTCTTACAGGACCTTCAAGGCCAGAAAAGTCAAGCATATACATTCATCATAGTGTATCTGTATATAGTCTCACTTTCAGTCTAAAACATTTCACTGCCAAAGGGTTGCAAGTGTAAGTGGAATTTCACAATCTATCTCTTCCGTGCTTACTCAGCTGGCCTTAGGATAAAGTAGTTGGTCAGGAAAAATCAATGGGTTCCAGAAGTATCAGGATAGATATAATTAATGTTATAAATAACTGTTAATACTATACCTGAAATGGTGGCAAGAAGTATTTGTTGATGGGATTTACTGAGATTGTCAAACTCTTTCAACTGCGCTTAGCATTCGTTCTTGCAATGGGTTAAATCAGTCTTATTGAGCAAGCATAAGACTGATTTAATTTAACCAATTGCAGCAAGAATACAAGAATGAATTTATTGTCTAGTGATCAGTATTTCCCTCAACTAACTCTTCCTGTGCTCATAAAAAAAAAAAAAAAGCACAACTACAGAACAGCTTGATGTCTCCCTGATCTTTAAACTAATCAAGTCACTCTTTTTTGAAGCTTGTTGACCTTAAGGTCCACTAAAGCCAAATATCCTGACATCTACATGCCCAGTTATTAAATTGGCACTGGATAGAAAACACTTTCTAATCACCGTTGGTCTTCAGTGAACAATACACAGAGGCATAAGTCGAAGGGTTGTGTGTAGCCTTGCCAGTTCTTACTGCTATTCAGTGACACCGAGAGGCCAACATTTAACCATAGTACTAACAGAAGACTTTCTTCTTTGTCTACAAAATAAATAATAATGCAAGTCCAGCAGTTGTGTTCTTTGTGGATGGAATATAAGCTGTGCAGCATTAAACATTATTTAGGCAGCATTTAATATGACTTGTTTAATTTTCTATTTCTCCTCTATTCATCCTACATTTATAACTTACTGTGGAGGCATGGAATGCGTGGCATATAAATGCATCTATTTTATATATACTTAACCATTGTAACAGAAAATTAAAAACACCAGCATGTTTAAAGCAGAAGTAGGACCTTTAACATTTGGAACTATGCCTCATTAATCCAGTTTATGGGTGTAAAAAACTGATGGTAATAATTTTGAATAGAAGAAGTCTGTGCCCAAATTCACTACTGCAAAACCAGGATTACAGACACGATTCTTGCTTGTTTACTGTCTGCTTTAATATGTTAATAGTTTTAATATGACCCAGTTTAGGGTGAAAACCCAGGGAATCTTTTTGTAAATTTTGTTTAGTCAAATAAATAATACTCTAGGCATTTGAAAGGTTGGAATATTTATGCTGAAGACAAAGCAGAAAGAGGTAGAGATGGCAATTTTCTTCTATTTTCCATCAATTCCTTTTGGCTTTTTAGATGCCCGCTATCAGCAAAATATTCTGGATTCCAGTGGAGTGCTCAGATCTCATCTGCAGGTGCAATATGGGAAGAGAAATTCCAGGAAAGAGAAGAATTCAGACAGAAAAGTACTGACTCCCAAATCTTGCTGTTAATCTTTCAGCCTAGAAGGTCTTTGGAGAATTTTCAGATTCAGTTAGCTCTCCCCTTTGACAGACTCCAGGGAGACAGAGTGATGTGGCATGTTCTTCTGGAACTAACAGGATGCTACTTTCCCTACGTTTGCAAGGTTAATTTAACTATTTTTATCTAGTTTTTTGAGTTGGCACTTGATCTTTGGTTCCTAAGTTAATCCTTCTAATCCTTTTACAAGAAAATTATTGTTCACATCAGCTTGCTAAATAAGGAAACAAAGACTTTCTAGTATCATGACTACTTCTTAGATCCTACTAGACAGCTACACAATTTCCAGCTATTAGGCAAATATGTAACTCAGAACTTTACTGAGGAAGGAGTTGTAGACTTATTGAAAAAGTTATTAAATATGCTATGATGGGACAAGCAATATTTTCCTCTCATTTCTTGCCTCGCAGGATGATTATTACATTCTGCAGCTAAGAGTCTTGATAGTGAATATTTTAACTCAGAATTTCTTTCCAGAAGTATTGAACTGGATGTCTATGACAAAATATACATTTCTTCTGGCTCAACATTTTATAGAAGAAGTCGGATAAGGAGAAGGGAGAAAACAAATCAACTTGTGAATTTTCATAAGTGCATAAGAACAAAGAAAAATGTTTCAGAGTATGCATATCTGAGCTAAAAATAAAAATTAAAAAATGAAATAAAGTCAGCTTGCTTATAAAGTAGAACAACTTTATGTAGACTTCAGAAAATCCTATTTTAAGCTTTTGCAGTGCATGAGGCAGACCAGGCATGTATGGTGCCCCACCCTTGCAGCATACAAAATTTGTAGATGCCTGCAATCAAAAAGGAGTGGCAAAAGTCAGAGGGTCTACAAAAACTTACAAATTTTTATTAGGAAATTATACACTTGGCATGGAAATTGTATGTTAGTGTCTTATCTTGCAGTGTAAACTAAACTACAGCAGATTTGGAATAAGGGGTAGGTTGAAAGAGAGAGAGATTGAAGAGAGGCAGAGAAGAAGAAATGGAGAAAAGATCACCACTCATGGCTCCAGTGTCCATCCAGATGGTGGGGTGGGCAGGGCCCTGGGGGCTCTGCCCAAGTTTCGTGAGGTTACCTTTTTACAGACAAGCTTTCCCTGCCTTAGAGCTAAGTTTCTCATTTTCTATGCAAAGTAGTTACTATAGGCAATTTGTTCTTCTAGACCTTTCTGGAAAGGAGTTGAGGGCTTCAGAGGTTCTTGGTGATCTTGATCTCCCTCTATTGGGTCGGCCTTTGGTAGCCAGTCCATGGCTGATCCTTGACCTCATTCCTACACTTGTGCTGTACTGTGCAGTATGCACAGTATGTTGTGGCTCTCCAGGAGCCACAACAAGGATGTTTGTCCCAGAAAAATGCTGCCCTATCTCTGTGTAGCCCCCATCTTCAGCCACATTCTGTTCTTTCTCGCAGTGTGGTCTCAGCAACAACCTTGGCTGGCTCCATAGCTATCCACCTATCGGTGTTTGAGACGTACACATCAACCTCTTATCTTCTGGGCTTCCACATCATGTCAATCCACATGTCCCATTTTGGTAGGTTGAAACTAAGTTGATGGACAAGTTGCTAACCCAATGAGAAGCTGATGACTCTTCTGCAATTTGCATATTTAAAGGTGTGCTAGCATGGGAATTTTCTCTTTTCGTTCCTGCTCTCCCCCCACCCCCCGAGTGGAGCAAGCCCCAGTCTCCATCCCTGGAGCAGGCCCAGGCCCAGGCCTGATCCTCCCCCTGGCATGGAGGGCCAGGTCACTGGGAGAACAATCCCAGAGCTGAAGGAAGCCAAAAACTAGCTGTGAGCTGCCACACAGCTGAGATCATGGCGGTGTGACCTCTGGAAGCCGGTGCCTGCCCCCCCTCCCCCACCTCCCCACGTTTACATGGCCCACACCAAACCAAAACCACCACATGCAGCCAACAGCGAAAGGCAGGACGGGGTCTTCCCTGGTGCCTGGCCCGAGAGAGATAAACTTCACAGCACAAAAAACAAAAGGAAAGTAAGGTCACATGGGACAAAGCCAACATGGCAACGACACCAAAGGTCATTGGGGGAAGGGAAAGAGAGGAGGCGCTTTCCCAGTGCCAGAGCTGAAATTCTTCACGCAAGCTGTGACAAAGACTGTAATATTACAAACTGTTCCTCTATAATTCATTGAAGTGCATGGGGGGATGCAGAAATTCATGTGCAGCCCATGAAAAGAAGGTGTGTCTCGATTTGAGAAGCCGCCCCAAGACAAGGTGCCAGAGCCTACAGATGCTGTGAAAGGCTTTTAGAGATTGAAGAAGAGAACCTTTGCTTTCAGGCTAGAATAGCTCACCCTTAAAAGACTAAAACCCCATGTTATGGCCCACACTGGCAGTCTGTGAGAAGACTGCTAACCTGTGGGAGAGATATTTTTCACTGCGGCAGATTTGGGCGGGGCTGTTGTTTGTGAAGGTTCAGAACCACGTCTGAGAAGTTCGCAGAGAGCTATCTTCTGTGGGAAGAGTCCCACGGCACATCAGATGGAACTCTTTTCCTTAAACATAAAGAAAGACTCTTAAGAGATGAAAACGCTGACCAAGCCTCATATTTTGTTTCCCTTGCATGATTCGGTTGGAAGGAGGGACGTGCTGGAAATGAGGGGTTGCTCTGGGAGTTTGCTTTGATTTCTTATTATTTCTTTCTACTTTTACTTCTGTTAGTAATAAATCTTCTTTATACTGTTAAGTCTGAGCTTGTTTTGCCTTGAAGTTGCTCTGTTTTTCCTCAATGAGACTAGATTTCACCACATAAAATTGAACTTTTAATTTCCCTTTCTCTGTTTTAATAAGATTTTCGTGTACTTGACGTTTAATGCTAGCATCAAACCAAGATACCCATATCCAAGTTATTTTCCTATGAAATGTATTTCCAGTAACTCCAGGAGTTATGGAGTGAGTGAAACTGAATGTTTTCTGTTGCTTTAGTGGTACTTTGTAGACTTCAGTACAAAGGATAAGACATAAGCAGTATATGAGAACTTTAGTTGAAATCCCTGCCCCACTGAAAGCATGGAAGGACTGCAGATACAATAGTAAATACCTTTACAAGTAACAGCTGTCTCAGCTTGGAGGAGGAGGCAAGTGCCATCGGACTCCAAATCCAGCAATGATTTGCATGTGCTGCAGCTTCCAGCAATTCATTGAAGCAATTAATTTCATTCTGAAATAAAATAAACCATATATTTCACTGTCGCTGTAGAGGCAGATTAAAACAAAAGTATAGTCCTGCCTCTGTTGGTATAAGTTTTACTTAAATAAAAT
Source organism: Mohoua ochrocephala (assembly GCA_013398855.1). NCBI lineage: Eukaryota > Metazoa > Chordata > Aves > Passeriformes > Acanthizidae > Mohoua > Mohoua ochrocephala. The sequence goes on from VZTA01021939.1 coordinate 88,380, forward strand.
ATTATCAGTTAAAACATTTCAATGTGTGGGATTCATGCAAGTATAAACCTGCATTTGCACCTGGAGCATGATCATTCTTAATTATTCTTTTGTACAGCAAGGTCTGTCGTAGCATTCCATCGGATATGCCAGCCCTTATCTCATTGAATTAAGATAATCCTCCCACTCATTTGCACTTTGACATTTTGATACCAGCTGTTCATTTATGAGAGAAATCACTTGGTAATATAGCTCTTGTTTCCAGGCATTTCTAACTTACAACATCTTTCTTTAATAACTCAGATTTAGTCATAAATGAACTTCCATATGGTATTAGTGAAATGTCAATAGTCAAGAAATAAAGAATTTTAATGTAGAAGCATTAGGAGCTATTTGAATGGAGCATTTCTAAATCCTCATTCTCTGTAGTCTGTAGTTTTAAGAGCGCCATTCTTATAACACTGGGCTGAGCATACACATGATAATGAAGAGTGGCTGAGATCTGGCTCCTTCTTGCAAGCTCAGAACTGAACAGATAACAGACTGAGAATCTTTCATGGAGTCAGGAGGAAAGAAGGAGGGAAAGAAGAAATTATTATTGATGATTCTGCAGATTTCACCTGTTCTGTTTGGAGAAATGAAGAATGATACGGTCCTGGCAGGCGCGTATGCCTCTGTGTGTGTTAGAAGGATTCAAAATACAGTAGAAGTACATTTCCATTATTATATAGTCATTTAGATACTTTCCAATATCATTCCAAGCATGATGCTTCCATGGGATATTTCCCAGATTGCTGGTATCCTAGGGTCTCTTCCAGGAATCCCACTCCAAAAAAATAAAGGAAAGTTATAACAATTTTATCAAATTTGAGTATGATGAATCACTGTTCTGACTTGAACCCCTGAAAATGCAGTTAATTACTTCACATACTGCCTCTGTCTTCCCAAGAATCAGGACTGAATTCCTTGATCTTACTTCCCTCCTATTCCAGTATTGTGGCAATATTTTCAGAGTACATGTAGCACCAGATGATAGATTGTAATGAGATTTTAACATTCTGGCACAGAAGAACAGATAAAGTGCTGATGACATGGTAGGTTTTCAAATACTGCCAACACTTTAACAATATTCTCAAGTTAAAAGGTTCCTAAAGTGTGAGCCACTGTAAGTGCACTCAGTCGAGTCTTTACCACAGACATAATAACCATTCACACCTTTAATCTGAGGCTTGCTGAACACCAGGGACATCTTGTGAGGCACCATTGGGATGGCCTCAACTCTTCAGTTTGACAAGGTATACACTGCATCTTGAAGAGTGCCGGGCACCCGAGATTCACTCTGATTTCACTGGTAGAGAGAAGAAAAATGGTTCTTGACTACTTCACACCCTGGGTCAGGTTCTGAAAGCTTGTGTTAGCCATTAGAACACTCTGAAAAACAAATCTACAAAGATTTGCTATAATTTTAACGAAGGACTTGTTTTGGCCTGTAGGTCTTCCTACTTAGCAAACTTGTACAGTAATCAGCACAAAATTTAGCGTTAAATAACCCAAAGTACAAGTAAGCAGACAACCTGTCTTGTCTAAATCATTTAAAATTATTTCACTTTCCCTTATCCTTTTGGTAAGGGTTTGAGACAGATGAAAAGCCAGAGAGTCAGCATGATTCCTTGCAAAATGAGATTGGGCAAAATAATCACCTGAGAAGCCTGCCTAGCCCAATGCAAATCAAGACACAGTGCTTAAAATTGGCTTAAAGATGAAATTAGAATATACTGGGGAGACCAATATTGTTAGTTCTTCAAACAACATTTTAAGTTTTAGGCAGTGGCATAACTTCTGTTATGCAGAAGCCTACAAAGCCTGAAGGTTTTGGTAGGCTATTTTCCTAAGCCACTACTTGCTGTGAGGTTTGCCAGATAAAGTTGGAATCCAGTGAAAGAGTAACAGGCAGGCTTTTCAGGTGCTATTATTTTTGAGTAATAATTTTAAATACCGGTAGAGCCTAGATTTTCAGTTGGTATATCTGATGTAGTTCTCTTTCCTCCATCATTCTTTCCAGTTATAACAATCAGCAGTTCATATTTCTTCCATAACCACTAAGCACTGGAGAGCAGAAGCTAGACAAAGTTAAGGAGACTGAAAGGAAAAAAAGTTAGTGTTACTTACTTACCCTTTCTAGACTCAGCAGATCCTGATTATATTTGTTCTGAGGTCCTAGCCTTTTCCTGCTGCCAGATAATGCATTTTCTGAAATTTAGGCTCCTCTTGGGGTTTCAATCTGTTCATTCCACAGAGCGTAGGGTTTGCTTCAGTCAAAGGTAAAATAATGTACTTTACACACTTCTAGAGTAAACGGTAAGTTAAAACACATATCTAGCACTGCAATTTCAGCTAGAAGCTCTGAAATGACAGATACATGCTCCTCTTGGATGCCCTAGGCTGGCCCTGTGGCGCTGTGATTTCAGGTTTACAGTTGCCTAAAGAGCTGTCCACCTCCTCTGGAGGTCATCTGGGCCAACCACCCTGCTCAGGGAGGGCCACATAGAGCAGGTTGCCCAGGGCCATGTCCAAGTAGCTTTTGAGTATCTCCAAGTATGAAGACTTGACAACCTCTTTGGGAGGCCTGTGCCAGTGCTCAGTCGTCCTCACAGTGAAAAAGTGTTTCTTGCTGTTCAGAGGGAACTTCCTCCATTTCATTTTGTGCCCATTGCCTCTGGTCCTGTCACCAGGCACCACTGAGAAGAACCAGCTCCCTTTTGTTCACACCCTCACTTCAGGTACTTGTAGACATTGATGATATTCCCCTGAACCTCCTCTTTTCCAAGCTAAATAGTCTCAGTCTCCTTCCTCCTGCTTCATGGCTTTACACTTCCATTTTAATGGTTGGGTGTAGGAACTGAACCAGTTTCAGATAAAGCTCTAAGCAAATAAAACCTTGATGCAAAAAGCAAGACATCTTTTGTAAAGGAAATAAAATTAATACAAGTTTTTGTAGGTCCTTAATGTTTTATAGTGGACTTGGTGACACTTTACTTCTTTCTGAAAGGACAGGTGCTGAGACTGCATTTGAAAAATAAAGAAAAGTACTTCATCTTACAAATAGAGAGCTTCAGAATTGAAAGCTGTTGGCATTTGGAAAAATTGTCTCATATGCTTCAGAATACATTAGAGTCCTAAATTATGCTGGGTTTTGGTATTTAGACAGAAAAACAAGTGTGTTGGAACTAATAATAAACAGACCTAAAATCACATTTGGGTTAAATTCGCCAAGATGCAGAAATGTATATTTTCTAAATTTAATTATTTTTCTTTTCCCCTCAGTCCTCAAAGGGAAAGCTGTTGTTTTAAGTGGAAACCGAGACTTACAGAATACATTGTTATCCAGAGGAGCAAAGGAGTCTTCTGAAGGCTACAAGGAAGACCCCCTTGCATAGAATCTCTGGATTTATTTTTCTCTCAGAAAAACATGAATGCAAAGACTATTTGGGATTTTTAGGGGACCTCTCTAACATAGTTTTCAAGTCAGTTGAATTGCAAGTGTATTGATCATAATATGGATTAAAAGATGAGAACCAGAAAACCCCGCGCTTCCTGCTAATTAAAAGATGACATTTTCTTTTTTTATTCTGTGGCGTGTACAGACACAAAAACTCAGACTTTCAGTATTTGTTGCTCTGAGACTTTTTCAAAATATAAACAGGATCACAAATTCAACACAGGCTTCAGACAAGTGGATTGAATGTACAGGGAAAAATCTTGGGGTAACGCCACTGAAATAGGTGGAAATATTCCAGGACAAAGGTACAGTCATAACTCAGCAAGTATTTTCTATGAGGTAAATGTTTGCAGCTGAATTATTTCATTTCCACAGTAAACAAAAAATGAGCTCATTGTCAGTAGGGTAATTAATTTTGAGAAGCTGTAAATAACCAATGCTGTGTTTTGTTATATATTCTGAGAGACAGTTCAGGAATAGGAAAGAGTTCTCAAAGCAGACAAATAACAGCTAAAAACTTTCTGTGCGCTAAGAGTTGCATTTTTTCTTAACCGAACAACGTGTGGGCTTTTATAAGTAACAATACATCACAGGCATTTCTCTAGGTAACCAGTCTTAACTGGCTGGAATTGCATTGATGTTGTGGACATGTGTGACCCAGTTGCTGTAAGGCCCAAGGAACACAGATCAATGAGCAGCAAACTTTACCCATGCAAAGAATTGCAATCCCTATGTAGGAAAACTCAGTCATCTTTCACAGTTCTGCCACTTGGAGAGGGATAAGCAAGCTAAAAGCAGAGTTCAAAACCACCCCCGCCCTATCCTGTAGTGCAACAAAAGAGCAAAGACTTGCTTTGCCTTCTGCTAATTAAAATGGCCATTCACTGGAAGGTATTGTGGGAATATGTATTTATGATAAAGTCTGTCCTCAGTTTGAGTTAAGGTACAGGATTGTTATAAAAGGACTTGAAAGGGGGGAAAAAAGCACTTTTCCACATCCTCTGTATTTGAAATTCAGTTCATAAGACTTCTTGTAACTTTGTTTTTGAGATGGATTTCATACAGAAAGTTTAAGAAAATATTCATGATGATGCATATTTCACAAAAACAACAGATGTGTCTCCAATGGAGTTTGTGAGGTTTGAGATCTTTATCACAGAATGATGCTCTGCAATTCACCTGCTCCTGGCCTCCTCACATTTCAGTATGGTGGATGTTACCTCAGGGTTTTCAAGCACATTACTTACTGAAAAAGGCATTAAAAAACCTGTGATACTTCAAACATTAATTGAGAAAATCTAATTTAAATGTATAGCGTATTTGATGCTTTAGTTCATATAATTTCTGTAAGAAGAGGTATGTTTGATATGTTTCTCTAAAGCATTATTTTAATTAGAGTTAAGGCCAAGTGATAATTAATGGGGCTTGAACAAAAAATCACATACACCAGATTTATTTACCTTTTTTTTTTTTTTTTTTTAAGAAATGATGAGTATTTAGATGTGTGTGAGACACAAAAATTTAAGATTTAGATTGATAATAGTTTTGACTTTTCAGGAATACTAGATTCTGAATCCTGTACTTCTTGTTCTTAAACAGTCTTACCAGAAATTTACAGTGCATTTGTAAGTAGGTATTATTTTAAACTTCTCCTGCTCACTTTGACTGAATGGAGTGGCTTATCATTTGTATCTATCTGATACAAATAGATTATTCTAACTGCACAAGTTCATCTTTTGATGTCCTTCTTTTCAAAACTGATAGATCACTGCTCAGGAATAATTTTTCCGTCTTCTTGGATATTGACCTGAGATTTTGTCCCATCAATTTTCTCCATACTTAGTTAGTCCCAGGATAGGATTGCATTCAAGAATCAGAATTAAATAATCAAGTTTGCTGATGACACCAAGCTGTGTGGGGCAGTTGACATGCTGGATGGAAGGGATGCCCTCCAGAAAGACCTTGATAGGCTTGAGAGATGGGCCTATGCAAACCTCATGAAGTTCAACAAGACCAAGTGTAAGCTCCTGCACACCGGTCAGGGCAATCTCAAGCACAAATTCAGTCTGGATGGAGAAGGGATTAAGAGCAGCCCTGAGGCAAAGGACTTGGGGGTGTTGGTAGATGAGAAGCTTGACGTGACCTGTCAGGGCACACTTGCATCCCAGACAGACAACAGTATCCTGGGCTACATTAAAAGAAGGATGACCAGCGGGTCTGATTCTACTGCTGTACTACACTTTTGTGAGACCCTGCCTGGGGTACTGAATCCAGCTCTGGGACTCCTAACACAAGAAGGATGTGCACCTATTGGAGTGGGTCCAGAGGAGGGTCATTAAGATTATCAGAAGAATGGAGCATCTCTCCTGTGAAGACAGGCTGAGAGAGTTGGGGTTGTTCAGCCTGAAGAAGAGAAGTCTCTGGAGAGACCTTACGGCACTTTCCAGTACCTAAAAGAGGCTGCAAGCAAGATGGAGAAGGACTTTTCACTAGAGCATGTAGTGATGGGACAAGGGAGAATGGCTTTAAACTGAAAGAGAGTAGTTTTAGACTAGATATTAGAAAGAAATTCTTGACTATGAGAGTGGTGATGCATTGGAACAGGTTGCCCAGAGAAGTTCCTTGGAAGTGTTCAAGGCCGGGTTAGACAGGGCTCTCAGCATCCTGGTGCAGTGGAAAGTGTCCCTGCCCAGCAGAGGGGTGGGATCTAGATAATCTTTAAGGTCCCTTCCAACCCAAACTTTTCTGTGATTCTATGATTATATAACTGTCTACCTCATTATATAGATGACATACATAATACAGGCAGCCACCTGTTCTTTATTTGCAGCTCTTCCTGTTAAAAACCATTTCACAATACACTCTGACTCCTAGTTTGTATGTCTTAAAGCACCTTTCATGGGAAACATTGATCACATTATCAGTAAAAGGGATATTTCAACTATGCATTCTTTTGTTGTAACAAGCCAGAGGTTGTGCTCTCATTCTTGTTTTATGAAATAAGGGTTTGCTTATTTTTCCTGTGAGATGTTTTATTTTAATGTTGATCACAGAGGTCCCCATGAACATTAGGTACCTGAAAAGTTTTGGCATCATGACTATTTTCCATGGGCATTGTTTGACAATTCTATTCCTCCTAGAACATTCCTTACATCATTTTCATGTTGGTGCATATACACATTGTATAATACATTGTATCAAAGTATTAAATGTTAATTGATTTTAAATAATATTATTTCTTGTATAGCAAATACAAAATCTTCATTGTGAAAAAAATAAAATGGATAATAAAGAGAACTTAGTCTGCAACTGGCTGCTTGGGCACAGTAATGACAGTTTTGAATCTATTAGATTATGAGTCATAGTGTTTTACATCTGTGATTACATTCAGGTGCTAAAAAAAAAAGCAGGCAGAGAGGAAAACAGTGGAAAAAAGAAAGGATTGAAGAACCCGACATCTGCAGAAGGTGAGGAAGGATCTACAGAGAACTGTGTTTCTGTCAGTAAAGAATTATTGCATGACAGCAGACCATAAACTGCAAGGTAAGAACTTTTACATTTTTCGGTAACTAAAACCACAGTTGTGTCTGTTTCTGATACTCAGAGCCAGACTTTCCTGTCACCAAGTATTTTCTCTGAACATATGTCAAGTGCTGCTGAAGGTATCAGCATAGCAGACTGAAAAAATCTGCTTTGAAACAAAAGCATCAAGTGCCTTATTCTTTGTAAACAATATTGCAACAAGGCTCACTGAAAGGTATGGCAACTTTTGTAAGACAGCATAGGAAATGCATCTTTTATGAAAGATACAGAATTAAAAGGAGGTTGTATTTTGAACCTCTTTTTGTGTTTATACAAAATTCTGATTTTTATGCACTCAATTATTTCTAATTTCTGGTAACTCAAAATTTCGAACTTGGCCAAAGTTTTAGTTGACCTGTTAACCGTTTATAGTTATGCAAAGATGTTACAAAAATCACAAAGGACAATAATTTTTATTATTTTATCTTTACTTTTACTGATGAACTGCAATGTTGTTGTTGTTGTAGTAGCAGTATAGTAGTAGTAGTACTAGTAGTAATAAAAATAATAATAAAATAAAAAAAACATCCAAGCCCCAGATGCCATGTGTGCAAACTGTTGCAACCTTCTGTGTTTTAACATGCTCCAATCAAAATAAGTTGAGGTGATCTGTGAAAAGTTTACCTGATCAACTCTAGTTCACAGAACAACAAAGACTTTCAAGATACTGGGCACAACCAACTCTAGACAAACTATTTTAGGTCTACATGGTCCACCTTGTTCCCAGTGCCATTCAGCCTTAGGCAAAATAACTCATACGCCTAAATTAACAGGTTAGTCTCCAAACCTTTTCAGGCACTGAGTGAAGAGAATCATAGAGTCTCCCAAAATGCAATTCACAGCAAGGGACCAAATTAGATACTCTAAACCATTTCTTGAGAAGCTATTCTTTCCCTGGTTGTGTCTACAAAGAGAGACTCAGGAATGTTTCTCGGGATAGGAGCCCTAAACTCGTCCTGGTTTCATGATGGGATATAACATAGCAGGCATCCCTTCCTTTCCTAGTTATCTCAATGTATATGATAAGTATTTTATATTATTTTAGTAGAATAAATATGTCACTCAGGATATCCTCCAAAATAAAGGGTTAAAAAGTTCAACTTATTAATGCTACAAAGAGAATTATATTACAAATACGTGAATCAAGATCCAGTGAAGTTCAAAAGAGTATTTTTACATCCCTTTTCCACAAAATGTGAATGATCCTTGGGAAGAAAATCAAGACTAGAAAAAGACTCCAGGGAAACAGCGATGACATTCATTTGTTTAGTATGCTTTGTTTTGTTACATGAGTGCTGTTGAATACTTCAGTAAATAGACATACATTCTTAGGTGACTCAGTCTAATTCTGCATATCTAAAATGAGCACTAACCTGCTCTCATAAAAGTTGGGCATTATTTTAGCTTCTGAATAACTTTTCCATGGAAGTTAAGCTTTTTTTTTTTAAGTTCTCCATTTTCGATTTAACTCACTTTTATATCTCATTTTCTTTTTGATACTTACTACTGGTTATCTGAAACTGAACTCCAAAATAAGTTGCAAATTTTGAACATTTTGCAAGACCTAAAAGTCTGATTTTATAAGACACATTTGTCTCCACTGACAACCAAGAAAACCTGCAAAAGCCCCCCAAAGTCACTCATCTCGGAAGACAAATCTAGCATTTACTTCACAATCACTATATGGAACATGACCATCTCCATCAAATGTCTGGAATTCAAGAATGCATTTCATAAAGGTTCAGACAGGACCTTGTAGTTGCATTCCAGTCTGAACTGTGTCCCAGGGAAGGACATCACTGCTCTTTCAATGAGATTGCTACATTTGTATTTTATTGCTTTGAGCCTTGGAGGACAGGATGACAGATATCTAAAAAATATCAAAAAATGGACAAATGGATTAGTTGTCTGAACTCAGCCTAGAAATGCTCCAAAAGTAAATTCACTGAAATTTTCTTTATGGGTGTTTTCTCCATAATTTCACTGAAATTTTTTCAACCTGGAGATTTATCACAGAGTTTAAATTTTTGCTGTTGCAATATGAAGAATCTGGCAGCTTGATGATGGGCTTAAAATTTTAAAATGGTTTAATGAATGTTATTTATGTAATAACATGAACTCTTTAAAGCAATTGATCTCTAATGGAAATAATTCTCTCAGTTTCAAGGTCTATGACACATTTTCCCCAAGATGTGTAACACATCCATGCCAACAGAGGGATAAGGCTTTACTAAATTTTTAGGGGAGAAGACATCTGATAATGCTGAAGTATCATCCCTATAAAAAAGTCTTCAGCTACAGCTTGCAAGAACCTCTCTAACACATCAGGTAGAAATAAAGACAATCTGTCATCATAATGGTCCTGAGCAAAAAGTTGCTTCAATTGCTCTCCTTCTGGAGTGCTCAAAATCCAATTCTAAACAGATTTTATACACCTATAGAGACCCACCGGTTTAACGATTATTTGATAACTCTACTGTAAAAATCTTATGAATTGTATACATAATATGAAAGCCCAGGACTCTGATTTGGTATAATTCAAGTTTACAGGAAATTAATAGGCTTTGGGCTCAAGCCTATGACCAAGGCACAAACTGTTTGAAAGCTAAGGTCTGACCTCCCCAGTCAACAAGTCTTACAGTTCCAAAACTATCCACAGGGATAACACGCTTGCTAACAGGAAAATCAGTGCCTTCCACAACATCATTGGTTGTCGAGAATTACCTGCTTGTGAACAGAATGCGCTTGTCTATAAATCTGTGACACAACCATTGGAATTGAAGTCAGTAAAAGCAAAATAAAGTCATTGTGTCAGCAAAACACCTTATTTGGTTAAGGAAAAGCTTATGTATTCCAGACTTAGAATGCAGTGTATGCCACATTTCATTCTTTTCTCTCACAATAATAAATAAAATACATTTAGTAAAATGGTGGACTTGGCTGAACAAATAACAAATAATAATGATGATGCCTGCAGAAAAATCCATAAAACCTAATTATTCTGGCTTTTATCCAGCATATATAAAAAGCTGGAAACATATTTCTTTGCTGAAGCAAGATGTTTCTGACAAAAAATATCAATAACTTTATTGAGATATTTAGGTAAGATTTACTTCACATGTGAAATGGTAATTCCTCAGAAATTTATTTAGCAATGCATTTTGTTGTCTTGATAGAACTACTTTTAAACCTCAAACTTTTTAATGGAAATACTTTACATCAGAGGACGGTAATAAAAACAGAAGATGGGGTACAGTAGGAGCCAAGAAATAGCACCCAGAGACAGTATAGTATATATGAATACTGTATAGTAAACCTTGATTATGTTAGAAATAACGCAATTGTAGATTAGTAGAAGGTTAAAAAGAGGGAAGGAAGAAAAAGGTAAAAAAAAACTTCTTGGTTTTTGAAAGAGTCCAACCAATCAAAAAAATGTATAATTTTAAGAATTTATAAACTAGAAGTTGACAGTAATCTTCTCAAGCACTCAGACACGTTGCCCCTTTATATTACTATGCTTTATGAATTATGAATTTTGGCTGATGAGGAAGCCTAAGGGTGACAATGGAGCTTCAGTGTCAGTAATGCATTGTCATTTCACGCTGTGTGAGTTCCCACTATACCTAGATGGATTTTTCAAGCTTAAATAATGTTACTGACTGCCAAAGATTTTATTAAGAGGTCTGATGATATTATATGCTCTGCTGGTAAGATACTAATCCCTATTAACTAGAAAAGGGTCAAATACTTTGGGAGATTGCCAGGGCTTTTTTTGTCTGCCAGGGGTGTTCAGATGTAGTTATACTCCCCCGCCATAATTCACCTATTTTGAGTCAGAAAGTGAAATAGGAAACCATTTCTCCTGCATCAAGAAGAATGAAATTTGAGTAGAAAAGACAGTTGTTCTGCGAGATTTTACATGGCTCCTGTTGCCAAGGAAACAATTTCTTTTGGCTTTGAAAGGGAGGGACAGATTTAGTAAAACCGAATTATGGAAACACCGAAGTTAGGAAAGCATTCTAAATAACATTCGAGGAATGTGCTGATAGTAGAGGCATTGGCACTGGCTTAAGTCAGTCCATCCCATGCCTGAAAAGATGATGTTCAAAAATTAAAAAGAAAAAAAACCAAAAAGTGCAAATTAGAGAGCTCATCCACTTACCTAATCAGGTATTTAATATTTGAAGAGTAGGCTCAAAAAATGATGAAGAATGCAGAATACTTATAATTTTGAACTAGTGGAAACAAATTTTTTTACCTTAGAACCTCTGACTAAATTTGAATTGGAAAATCAGATCCATTATTTTAAATATAACTTTAATATTTTACTGATATATCACAGTAAAACAATATTTGAGTTAAAATGGAAAGGACAATTCCTAAGGATGGACTTTTAGACACAGGAGATGAGCAAAGCAATGACGAAAGACACCAAGTAGAAATTCATTAGCTGATTGAAAAATTGATTGATTGTACTGGATCACAAAAGGAGAAAGTTTTGCAGGCGCTAATGGGGATGAAAACTGCTCCAGGGATATCAAAGTAATATATTTTTTCTATGTAAGAAATACAAATCCATTTTAATGAGGTCTTCAAATTGCATGCAAAGTTAGGGCAAGGTAGGGATAACAGTTGGCATACAAAAACTTCCATAAATATTAGGTTCAAAAGCTGTAGTGACAAATCAAGAATAGTAAGAAATGAAGATGAGAAAAAGGAGGAGACTGGGTGCAAGTATAAAAGGAAGAAATGTCTGTCTGATAAATTATAGTTCCTCTAGCTAATGTCTGGATGACTATCACAGATTCTACCTTCTTAGAACAAAAGTATATTATACGAACACCGGATTTGTGGAGGAAAAGTAGCCTGATTTATTTCTTTTCTTCTTATGAAGACTATGATGGTCACTCCAGAAAATTTTAAAAAATGAGGGAATTTTACAAACATCTTCTGTATATTGTGGATTAGTGTGTTTTCTGATTTTCATTCATTCCACTGAGATTTAAAATCACCAAGGTGAAATGTTTGCGTATGGAGGGTTTTATTTTCATTGAAAAAAGCAAAAGATACAAAAAGTATCCACAGTTTTCTCCTATACTTAGGCTCTAAAATCTAGTCTATCCTTTCAAAGAAGTCTTTATGAAAAGAAATGCCATACTGTAGATGCTTAAGGAACATTGTTTTCTTCTCTTGTGAGGCTTCAGTGTGTATGCAAAACAATATTGATTCTAAAATGAGATTATAAAAAAATTCTGAGTTTTATTTGATTTCAAAACACTTAAAGTATCTTAAAAAAAGTAGAAAAAAATGCGTGACTCATACAGTAATTTCAGCTCAAAAACGTATGAGTGGCTGTAAGTCAGAAAAAGTGACTATGTATTGCAACTGGTTTTAATTCTATATAAAATATTGCCTGTTATTATTATGAAGAGCAGCAATGTGTAACCTTGTGAGGAATTTTGTTTTGCCACTAGTGGGACTTTTTACAAGGGAATGCAGTCATAGGACAAGGGGAATGGCTTTAAACGGGAAAAGGGTAGTTTTAAATTAGGTGTTAGGAAGAAATTCTTTACTGTGAGGGTGGTGATGCACTGGAACAGGTTGCCCAGAGAAGCAGTGGATGCCCCATCTCTGGAAGTGTTCAAGGCCAGGTTAGACGGGGCTCTGAGCTACCTTTTGTTCCTGTTTTCCTGTGCATTTGCATACCAGGTGAATTTATTTATTTGTTATGTCTAGTGGAAGGTCTAGTGGAAGGTGTCCCTACCCGTGACAGAGGGGTTGGAGCTAAATGGTCTTTAAGGTCCCTTCCAACCAAAATCACTGTATGATTCTATGCTCAAGAAAATGGTTCTTTTTCCTCTATAGCCAAAAGAAACCTTTGGGTTCTTTTTTATGTTTTCTTTTTTTTTTTTATTTTCCTAACTTCTTCTTTTGAGTTTGCTTTCTACCAGCTCATCACTGAAATAACATGGGTAAAAAGTCTGTGTTTCCCCTGCGGTCAAGCCTGACACTGATAAGCAAATAAAGAACTACCCATTCATCTACTTTCATGATGTGCTGTCAAAAAGAAGCAAAATGGTAACTGAAATAATATTGTTCAATATCAATACAATTAATCATGGAAATAAGAGATAAATTGTGAAGGTACGAAGGTTTCTTTTTCTGAAATACAAACGCATCTCTCTCAGCAGCTCCAGCCAATCAGACTTAAGACAATGTATTTTCTTACAGAAAAAAGCCCCAAACAACAAAAAAAGTCAAAAGAAAAAAAAAAAAACAACCAACCAACCAAACTCAAACATTATTTTGGATGATAAACCTTTGGAAATACCTTAATACAGAGTTGAAATAAAAGGTTTACAGCATTCAGGGAAAAATAGTTGAGTCTGTGAGGGTAAGTCAGTTTTAGGAGACCGGCTGCCTGTTCTGAGTCTTAATCAAGTATTCAAAATTGCTCATATAGAATGAACACACTGTATCTGTATTATTATCACAAAATAATTCATGCTGAGCTTTTTTTAAACTCAGACTCAAACAGAAAATAGGAACATTTACACTGCTAATGAAATTTTAAATAATCTACATAGGATTTTAAGAGGGAGTTAAGGAAAACAAACTTCTAAAGTTACAAATATTTTGATCATTATCGTGTTTTTCTCTGCAGTACAAGACAATATTAGCAAAATACTTCAAATATTATATACTTCTCAATGATATTGTGGTTCTTAGCTAATAACTATGTTTTATTATACTTTTTTTCCATCCATCTGGTAATTATTTTGGCCATAAAACCAACACTAAGACCAACATCATAAACCAGTTAGACTTCCAGAATACAATCTCCCTAAACAATGTAAACTGCTTGACCCTACTGCTTATCTGAGTCAGCTTGCATGCAAATATTTAAAATATTCTTTTGCTTTGGTTTTCTTCTCACTTTATTACCTATGGCAAACCTTCTTTGCAATTCAAGGAGCTTATACACTTTTAGTTTTTAGAATGAAGTACACACTGGGAAAAAGAAAACCCAAGCCCTAAAATTCAGCAGGCTCAAATTAATATTTTTTTCTGGGGACATATGTCAAGCCAACACATTTCCCTATTCATTGAGTCAAATGATACTTTTCCTTTCACTTTAAGTGGAAGGAAATGGTCTCCCTTAGACAGGAACTATGTTACTTCTTTATGACTGCACATTATTGATTGCTGCATGGGGAAATATTACATCTGCTCTTTTGAAGAGTTCCTCTCAACTGAATAGGACTCTTCTGCTACACTAAAATATAGACTGAAAAAAAGGCTGAGGCACATTTTCCAGTTCTGGATTAAAAAAAATACATCTGAATGTTTTTGTCCTTATTGTAGGCATAATTGATTTCAATAAATTGTAAGGTAACACATAAATCAATTCAGTATTCTGACTCAAACAGGTGTCCATTCACCTAAAATAAAATAAGGAAGAAAAAATAAACACATAGAATTCAAACCACTACTTCCAAGAAGTGGACAGGATTTGAAGTAATGCATCACTGCCTATCTACAAACAGCATTTGATTTAAAGCCACTAGGTGTCAGCATATAAGTATTCCTAAAGAGATTTATCTGCCAGAAAAAGTAGTTGGCAATAAATAAATATGCAAGATTGTGGGTGGTCGATGATTCCTCACAAAGCCATGGAAGAAAATTATAAACTTCTCAGGCTCACTGATAAATATTAGAATGATCGAGGAATATTTTTCCACATGATAAATGAGTCTGGAATGGCACCTTCTGGTTTTTGACAAGATGCTCTGGATATTCTAACTTGTACAGACCTTTAGAGGTTTGACTTCAAAATAAATGAGTTCCCAATCAAAACCATCTGATAAGAGCAGGTGGTCTTGTTGTCATGAGACACCGTCTAACAGATTCTTCATAGCGGCATGTTTGCTGGGCTGCTCAGTCCTCGTACAGGAATTCCTCAGTAGAAATCAAGTTATTGTCTAGGAGGTTTCTGTTGTCACTAAGACCCTAATGGAGCCCCCAGCGACGATGACAAGAGCACAGAAATGAGGGACAAATTTAAGTAATTTATCTTACTAATGATCTGTTATTAAAGTAGGGCTAATAACTCAAAAAAAACGGGATGCTTGAGGCAGGTAATACTGCTTTAACAAGAACACTGAAATGACAGTGTACTTCCATCTCTGTGGACTCCTACTTTTGTGCTTTTTCTTCTTTATGTGCAAGGGGGAGTCTAGGTGTCTGACAGGGCACAGAGTATGTGACCAAAACTGATTAGTACTCCTGACTCATCCCTAGCTTTTCAGCTATTGACAGACTCCTGGAATGTGTCTTCCTGTAATTCACTTCAGGTTCTTTGTTATGTTATTGTTTTAATAAGTAGTGACATTTCCTTGAATTTACATGATACTGTTTATTGGATATACTGTAACTATCTAATGAAAACTGCAGATACACCTCAGAGAATTCAGAAAGCATGTGAAGGGTTTTAATAGCTATTTAAGTATGATTAATGAAATATCTAAATGACACACTAGTTTGAGAGTGATCTACATTTCATAGCCACACTTGCATAGAGCCATAAAGATTGTACACTGATGTTAAAAGTGTTGGGTGTGTATTTTACTCCTACCGTTTTCTGCATTACTGTCCAGACTGTGTGACTAATCATAGTGAAGACATTCTAAATATAAACAGGGTGGCTCACGCCGAAACATAGCATAAATGTCTCCATTTTTGTTAAAGTATAGGGGATGCTTTTAGGTAAGGAGCAGCAGATTGATGAGGAAATAGATAAAATAGATCCAACATAAAGTGTAGCTCATTTATTTAATCTTCTAAGACAATAATCATCTATATATGGTGCAGATGTAAACTGGACTGTCTCCCAAAACTGGTAAAAGAGAAACACATAAAGAGAGGTATAGAATGAGAGCATGAGGGTACATGCAGCTCTGACAGATGAAGAACAAAGTGAGAAAATAGCTAGCATCTTTGGCGGCTTGAAATGAAAATCAGACAGAAAGTCACAGCTGCTGGCTTTTTCCCCCCTCACGTTGACCAGAACTACCTGTCAGTGTTGTCCTTAAGTGATTTACTGTATATGTGTATAGTAAATTCAGCAGTGTAAGAGAGAAGTATTTGGCCCTTTGTCCTCAAGACATCAGGTTGTCCTAATGTCCCTTGCCCCAAGAAATAATTCAGAACAGTTGCCTTACAGAATGAAGCCGTGTAGCCCTGATTGATGATACAGATCTACAGAGAAACTTTCTAAAGAGAATTGTGGTTTTCAGGCAATAAATTAGCTTTTCTTTTCCAAAATTTTCTTTTAAATTCCCCACTCTTAAACACAAGGATACGGGCAAGATTTTTTTTCTCCCACTGGAGAAACACTAAGAAATAAAAGCGTTCTCCTAGAAAAGGCTTTTACACTTCTTTCTGCTTCTAAAATATAATTCTATGCAGTTGTCCTTATGTAAATTTATTCACAGAAGTCCAAGTATTGTTCTAAAAATTTTTGAGTATCAAAAAATTAAGGCTACAAAAACATAATGGTTCTGAAGAAGTTTGTTGAGAGATCTCCTGTCCCAGGGGCTGCTGACTCCTGAAGGCAGCTGTTGTTCTGCAGTTCTTTTGAGGTAACAGTAGGAACCTCATTTGACATCCATCTTCAGAATGACAGCACCTGAAGCGCTGTGAGGCTTATAGAGTAATGCTCTGCTAGTGAGAGGTGAGAAGAGCCTCCTGCCATCCTTGGGAAGTGCCACACAGCCCTGACCCCACTCTGGCTACCAGCCTCACTGCCCTGACCAGCAGGCAACACTGAGTGACCGACCTGCCTGGCACCCGCTGTGTCACCTCACGTGGAAATGGCCGGTCTGCAGCCTCTCTTGGCTGTGCTCTGCATGTTGGGGTGCAGTGGCCAGCTGGGAAAGAGAGTAGAGGGAAAGAGAAATGAAGGACAGGGGTAGGAGTGGAGCAGGGAGGGGAGGGGTGTAGACGTACAAGGCAGTTGTCAGCCTGAGCTGGCCCCTGACAAGAAGTAATAAGATCTAAAAGGCAAAGAGCAGAGCAGCTGAAGTAAGTCATATTTTGCAGGCTACATGCAAGACAAAATGGTGTCATGGTTGACACGTCATTGCATTCATTGCATGTCTTGGTTCTGTAACAGAAACATGGGCTGCCATGTCTGCCTTTTCTTAACAGTTTTCCTGCATCAATGGAAGATAAACTCATTTAAATAAACCTGGTTTAATGAGGACGTTTCAAATGTAGGGCAACATGCACCCTCCAGAAGCCTCGCAGATCTGGAGGTAATTACTTTGGAACTTCTGGATGCAGATGCCTCTCTTCTGTCCCCACCCTGCGTTTCTGTCCACTCTCATCACTGCTCAGCTCCTGAACCGGGAAGCAGGAGTGCAAGTGGTGATGAATAAAGAAGGCAATTTTTTTCTACAAAGGGGAGAGGGCTGCTGCTGTCCACTCCATTCCATCTGAAAAAGTCAAGAGAAGGAGCTGGATGACAGCAGCTTGAAGGAAATGCAGCCTGAGCATGGCAGGGACACTATGAGCATATTATTCAAATGATCAGGTGTGCTTGGCAGGGATATTTTTAACACGCCTTAACTATTGACTTCAGAGTTCTGAAGTCATTCTGTTTCTTAAAGACCAAGTGGCTTAATAGAGGTATATATTTTAGGGTTTTTTTTAAACTTTTTTAAATCTGTGTCAGCAGCTGCAGTACATACAGACATACATGCCTACGTCTTGCATTGGTACTTAGATTTCCTTAGCATGGTGACAAAGTCCTTTACCAAAGGCTACACTTCAACATTATTTAAGGGTTACCATTGATTCACGGGGCTATTACCTCTTTACTCAGGAATAGTAGATGTTTGAAGTGTTTTGGTCTAACTGGTCAACAGGTACCCTTTTGCTTCTGAGTAGTGAGAACGCTGTTCTGGACTGGTTTGGACAGAGAAATTCCCAGGCTGCCAGTCTCTCCAATTGTACCACAACAGCAGTGCCAAAGATGCACTTGTCATGAAAATCCCTAGGATCTAAGGTATTGTGTTGTGAGCAGTAGCCAGGTGTGAGGAATTTTACTGAATTCTCCCACCAATAATCAGATGTAGTGCTGACCTTTAGGTGCAGTGCAAGCCACAGCCCTTCCCTTATTTATTGCTCCAGAGGGAGTGAGAAGAGGTCTGTTTGCTGTGGACAATTGTTCTTTTCTTTCTGTCAGATGTAAATGTCAAAGGATATCTGGGTTGCTTTGGGTACCGTTTAATGTCACCATTATTAACGTGCCTAGCAAAAGCTACGAGGGCATCCATAAACATACAACAGCCCTCGAGAGGCCAAGAGGAATGGGAAACCAATTGTAGGAATTGGTTCACTCTGACAATTACAGTCAGTGGGTCCTCCTGATGTAAAAAAAAAATAAAAATCCTGATGCTGTTGGCAAAGGAGCACTGGCCCTATCTTCTGACAAGTTCAGAAGCTACCTGGAGGGAACTCTAAAACTGGCTGCCTTTTATCTGCTAATGCCCTAACCCAGGAGAACACTGGATCTGACCCAAACTGTGAGAACTGGCTTTTTCATTCAGAAGGTCACTTCAGGAGACATGTGTGAGGTTAATAAATCTGCCTCTTGCTGGGATGCCATGTGGTGGCTTTAGCTCTTCCTCTAGCACACTTTATAAAATCAGTGCCCTTTTGTATTGCGAAGCCTCACAACAACAGCACGGGCCCTTTGGATCAAATGCATGATAATTTAAATTTTCTCTTAGCAGGGTTGCAAGCAAACTGTCTGTCACAAGCAGCTGTTCTAGAATGCATAATTACACCTGTCTGTCTTAGCCAACATTGTCTGTGTAAGACATGGAGATTTTAAACTTGCATATTAATATTACTATTATTATTATTATTATTATTACTACTACTACTACTACTATTATTTTACAAATCTGAATTGTGAAATATATTTAAAGTGTCTTTTTTTGAGCCTTGTCATGAGGTAGTTGCGAAAGCCTACACTCACCAGTTCAAACTTTTTTATTCAAATCGTTCCTGCTGTCATTTAAGAAGCTTATCTATATTTCTATCCTGAAAACATATCTCTAAGTATAACACTGTTAGAGTAATGTGAGTCTCTTCCATGTCACTTGCTAACTCTTGGTTTGGATCTGTGTCCCTCCTTATCTCCTCTGTTTCACATAAATTTCAACACTCTTAATATAGTGTTTATATTTTACATTAACTTTTTTTACATTTTACAAAATGCAAGTACCTCATAAATGTAATGTTCAATTATATGTACAGCTTCTTGAAGAGGAAGAAGGTAATTTTCTAAAGGGAACTCAAAACAATAGGAATTCAGTAGCAAGGGGTGAAGCAAGTACATGAAGAGGTCTTCATCTGTAATTTCATCACAAGGAAATATCATTACCACTGAATTTTTAAAGCTCTGTTTCAAACTTGACTTAAAAAGATGAGCAAGCAGTGCATAATCAACAATATAAAGTGAGACAAGGTGATACTTTCCCACATAGTGCTCACTACAAAGGAGAAATACTTTAATTTCAAAGCTGGAACTGTGCTTAATTTTTCTTTTAGCATTGCAAGTTTATACACTACAACAGAGATATCTGGTAAAAAGTGCTTCTCCAAACCTCAAGATTCATAGCAGGTTATAACAAGAAACACAAAACAATTTTTTCTTTTTCAAGAAACAGTGACTCAGGAAACTTTTTGTACGTGTAATCACAGTTGCTTTCTTCTAATAGCATTTCCAAGGAAATAAAGAAAAAACACATAAATGTAAAAAAAAAAAAATTCTATTAACATAAAGTGACCATAGAGAAGAACTTGTAATAATGCAGCATAGAAGAGAAATACTGGAAAACTCACTTCATAATTGAGATAATTGAGGAAATCAAAGCATTTTTCCTAAGAAAATAATTTTACATTTGAAGGCAAATTCCTGTCATATTTGACATAACATTTTTGTGTTTGTTTTCCATGAAATATAAGCTCTTATATTATTTCTAAATTCTGTCTTCTGTTCCAGTAATTTGTTTCTCAGGTGTTTTCATCTTCATTTGCACAGAATCCAGTGCAATATCATCCTCAAACCCACATGGAATTTCTTGGACTTAATGTGGTATAAATGTTTATTTGTAATCAAGGAAGGCCTTTTAAAGAAATCACAGAACAAATGATATTTCATTTCTGATTATCTGCCATGAAGTATTCACAGGGCAATCTAAAAGGGGAAATATTTCCTAATTAAAATTAAGAAAAGAGGTTTGTGCTTTCACTCCAGGCAATTAAATGTAACATTTGCATGCATATAATTCCATGGGAAACAAAACCCAGGAAGTGGCTGCTTGAGTGTCTATTAATTAAAAAATCCAGCACTTCACTGGTTGTACTAGCTGGCCTTTTATACATACTCTGTAGGTTAATAATTGAATTCAAGTATGCACAAAATGACACCAATGAAGAGCTGCTTTAAAAAAGCCAATCTCTGTTAGTAGTAAGCATAAAATTATCTTTGTTTCCATTAATAAAGATGTATAATTCAAAGGAGTATATGAATCCAATAAAAAATATCAGGTATCAGCTCAATCAAGTACCCGCCATGTGCACACAGTGACAGAAGAATTTGGTAGCCTGCTGTTGATAGCGTGCTTTTCTTTTTGGGGGATTGCTAGCCTGAAAAATGAAGCAAAGCCAGAAATCATTATCAATATAGAGAAAGCATTTACTTTGGAAAAATTCTCCTGTAACAGAAAATGGAAAATTGTTGAGGAAAATACTGTCATTTGCTACTCAACCCGCAGTTATCTGTAGATAGAAAGCAAGTTCAACTAAACCCTGTGAAACTACAAAGTACAGAGCCAACAGTCCATTAGTGTAGCTAGATCAATATAAAGGAAAGAAACATGGCCTTCATTTTGTTTCAGCACTTTTGAAGATGACCTGCTGAAGATTTATCAGTTTTATATGGAAGGATTTCCCATCCTCCTCCTCTTTATTTTCTGAAAAACTGTACAGAGTGAAATATAATAAAAAGTCTGGGGAAGAAAAGTACAGTTTGAAGACACTAGGACATTCTTGTTTCTGGTTTCTGTCAATAAAAGAAAATTAATTGAGGGCCGATTTGTAGGGTTAAGTGTTTATTTTCACATTATGACAAACCTTTATACATTTTGCATTCTCCTCTGTTCTTCCACTGTGCTACAGATTTTAAGCAGGATGTGCTCTTGAAATTTACTTACAGCTTAAACTTAATAGGCAGCATTTCATGTTCATTTTACACTGGTGCTATAACACCCTACCTCATTTGGCACAAAAAAAAAAATAGTCTTGTTCATTGTGGAAAATGAGAAAGGAGTAAGGATGGAATTAATGTGTAATGTACAAATGGGAAGTGTGGAGAGAAAAATGGCAGGCGGAAAAGAAAGATAAGATGAGAATGTTGTGTTGAGAAGAGGAGAAGAGGTCGGTGCAATGAAACCGCAAGACAAATGGAATGGCTAAAAGGGTCCAGGAAAAAAAAAAAGCAAGCTAAGACCAAGAAGGTGCTTGGTTGATTCACATTTGGAGCTGATCAGTATGTTTTTAAATCTACTGAAATTTCAGTGATTCAATCAACTCTACACCTCTCTTAGGGAAATCAAACCTATTTCATATTTTCTCTCAACATATATTTATCACTAGGCGTATTATCCAAATAAGTAGTAGAACGATATTTAGGGTGAACTCCAGAGTTGCTTTCTGTGAGCATCGTCTTTGTACTCTAACTTGTATTTGGGGATGAAAACTCCAGAAAAACACCTAACTATAGGCAAAGAGCACAAAGCATCAGCAGTTCTCTTAGTTCTCAGTTCACTCTTAGACATTTGATATTGTTTCTATGTCTTATTAAATCCTGGGTTACATTTGACAGAGTCTTCATCTCTCTTTCTCCTTTTTTTTTTAAAATACATTAAAACATGATTGAAGCTTAATTGTCAGTATTATTTTACTGGCATTCAAGTGTTTACCCTGCCCTCTCACATAAATGAAAAAAATGCTTTCTTAAAGCAATGTGCCACTTAAATAATACTCATATCATCAAAAGACTGCAGAATTACTCTTCTTAAATAGTTTTCTTGTCCAGCTACTGTGTGGAGAATAGCAATTATGAGAGGGAACTATTTATTTTGTAACTACAATTATCTTCTATTCTTCTATTCTTCTCTGACAATTCCCTGAGTTATTGCAGTCTATTTGTTGCTACTATTTTTTTTTCTTTATCATTCCCCTGTAAGCAACATTTAGTAAGGTTCTTCAGGTTTTTTAGCTTTTAATTTTTTTTGTTTGTTTGTTTGCTTGGGTTTTTTTGTTTATTTTGGTTTGTTTGTTTTCGGGTTTTTCCCCTGGTTCACAATTTTAAGTGGCAGCTGTCCTGCTGGAAAATTTTTGAAAGGAATTTTAAGAGTTATTAAAAAAAGGAGGTTATTTAAGACATCAAACAGGGAGCATGTTAATTTAATTCAATCATCCTGGCAAGGATAAAAAAACACTATCACTCTTATGCTACCATAAATGGAGCAAAGATTTAAGTCAGTTTAGGCTACAGAGCTCAGAAGTTTTACTAATTAACATCTATAGGGACAGCAATCCATGGCTGCAAAAGAGAAACTTGCCTTTTTTTGATCGGGGGAAAAACACTTCAACATACTTCTAGGTATCATTAAACAGCACATGACATCTTGCTAGGCCTGCAGCAAAATAAGAAACAACAATATGTTTGAAATAGTTGTCTCTGATTTCTGAGTTCAGCAGCTTTTAGACATCAAAGAGCTGCACAAAATTAAAGATGATAATGTGAAAGAAAGTGCACGTTGGTTCTTAATTACATTAAATTGATTAGGAAGAAGCAAGCTCTTGATTGGGAGCACATTAACTTCTGTCTGTGCAGCACGCAAGCTAGTTTGTGAGTGAATATATCTTTTAAAAACATGAGAAAGATTTGTTCAGTTTGGCAAAGGAAGGCGATTCTCAGGTCCTTCAGAGGTAAAAAAAAGTTCATCCGGTCACAGTAAGGAGAAATAAAGTATACCTTGCTATCACGGACATGAGCTGGAGCTGTTTTCCATTCTTTCCATCTGCTCATGAAAATTGCTTCTCTGAAAAATCTTCTTGGACTAAAATAGTTACCTAAGTTGTGTCTTCAACATATGCACAAATCATTTCATTAAACATACAAATTCATGTGCAAAATATACATTATATATGCAAACCAATTTTTTACATAGTTGTAGCATTTCACAGATTCAGTCAGGAATGTAGCATTGTTCAATATCTAAAATACAGCACTTCAACTGAAAGCACATGCAGGTCTGGTCTTAGAGATGTGGTACACGTCATGAACCTGGGCAAAAAATGTACGCTTTGTTAGCCACAGCTTTTCAAACTATTAAATAGCGGAGTAAATACATATATGCCTTGGGGGGATATTGCGAGGTTGCATTTTCTTTAATGACTGCACAGGGTACCTTGCTTGGGAAGAAGCAGAACAATGTAAGGTACATGATTGATTATTTCAGTATTTTCTCCTGAACATACCTTGGTCATTGCATTACTTCAGATTAATTATTCTACTTGTGATTTCAGTGAACAACTGACATTTTTCAGATTTACTATTACTCAAGAGTAGTGTGTCCCATATTCAAGATAAAATATGGAATATATAACACTTTCTGAAATAGATTTTAGGCTCAAAGAAGCCTTGGTTTCACCGATGAAGAAAAGATATCACCATGTTCCATTGAATCTGTGAGACTAGCAAATGCAGACATTTATGTGCTGGTGTGTCTCTAAACAGTCCAGTAAAGAAACTTTAGGTCCAGTCCTCAAAACCTCAAAGCGGAAGCAACTTATCTCTTTATTTTTATACTACTATTTGTTATATAATGACAAGAATAATCTTTATCATTTAGTTCCTTACTTGGCATAAAATTACTTTTTGGACTGAGCAAATACCTCAGGCTTCGCCTTAGTGTTTAATCAGTTTCAGCAGCTGTTCGTAGCTTCAAATACTACAAAGCAATAAAATTTAATTGCTTAATTAAACTCAAACCACAGTTGTCTTTTTAACAGGCAGGGGCCTGCCTAGCTTTTGGATACTCAAAGACAATCAGAGAGCAAAAATGACATTGCTCTTCTCTCAAGGATGGTTGATCTAGGAGTATTATGCAGATGCAAGGAAAAGCCAAAGGCCTCTTTTGGGAAACAATTAGGAGTCTTGTTTCCCATTTTTTTTAACCTATTTTCTATCAACACAGCTGCTGTACAGACAAGTGTGCATAAATTAATTGATCGCTATGCATAAATTAATGGAAAAATTGACCAGTAAACATAAGTTAATTGAAAAACTGGGGGACAGATCTTTGAACAGAGTCCACTGACTTGTCGAGTTTGATTTATCCTAGTCAAAATTCTGACTCACTGGGGCTTTTTTATTTTATTTTCTGTCTCTGATATTCAATGTCAGCAGTTCTAATAAGCAGGCACAAACATGCACTGAAATGGGGTTATCACTTTAGCTATCAAATTGGAAGCAGCAAATTTTGTCTCATTTTGTGCTAATGTAAATGAACCATGTTGAGACCTGCTATTTTTGTTTTGAGAACTTCTCTATTACTTCTGGCTCCCACTTAAGTACTCTTTAAAATAACATTAGTCTCTTTGAAGGAATCCTGCCTTCTATTTAATATCCAAATTTAGTGATACTATTAGTATAATAGGGCAGATTTAGTTTGAAATTTTAATATTTGAAATTATTTTGGCCTCTATATATTACAATTAAACCATTATAGTTTGTGATACAACTGATTAGAGCACGGGAAAAGTACCAGAAGGGAAAGAAATTGCATTTAGGAAGCATGACCTTAACTTAGATAATATTGTATAGAAAATTTATATAGTGAATTTGTTAGCCAACTTCCCAATTACCATAAATCAGTATCATTTGGTTTATTTCAGTGGAGCATTGCCAGGTTCAGTAACACTTTATAATCAGGTGAGGTTCTATGTGTCTGAGGAAAACACATTGGAGTTTTATCTGTTATCATAGTACCTCATGATGTGTCCTATATTTTTCTATTGAATACATTAAGTGGCAAAGTTTTACTGTTTTTTTCATCAAGACAGTTATGATTCTGAAAGTTCAGGTGGTCACTTAATCGCATTGTCTAAAGAATGTGAATATTTTAATTTCTTTAAAAGTATGGTCTTAAATTATTGAGCATGCCTACATGAGATGTCTTTGACACAGAGAGAAAACTGGAAATACCTCAGAATTACTGAAGAGCAAAAAGTCAGCACTAGATTTTGAATATGCTTTGGTTTTGTTTTAATGTATTAAAATTCATAGGGTTTGTTGAAAATACTTGCCTTTAATTTGTTTAATTCCCTGTTAAATGTCTATGGATATAAATAGCACTTAAATACACATGCACAGGTAAATAATTCCAAATAATTCTTCACATATCAATAGATTTTGATATTTGATCTTTATATCTTACAAATATATCTCATGCTTTTTAAAAGGCACCTGGAAATAACAAAACATTAATTTTTGATAGTGAAGCTACCATCTATTGACAACTCCCCTTCACAAAGTGTTCTTCATCTTGCTGATGCTTCAATTTGGTAACAAAGGTAATTGCGATACACCTTGAGTTGAAGAGGTGTAATTTGATACCAAACCATGAAAACCCCTCCCTGAAAAGACAAAAACCTAGACAAAGAACAGTCTTCTATGGCCATCAGTGGCCCGTGTCAGTGTCTTGTGGGGCTTACCAGCAACTTATAAATCCACAACTTCATAACACAATGTTGCAGATAGAATTTTCAGAAATATATTTATCTTTTATTAATTCTTACACTGTCTTTTCCATTTGCTGTACTTCAACCTACTTTTGTACGAAATGTTCAATTCCTTTGAAATGGTCGCTAATATTTTAACTTCAGGACGCTATTTGAATTTTTTCTAGCTCTAAAAGTATTAACAATTTTAAATTACTGTTTGTAAATTTTATTACTTCTGAAGGGTAGCAATAGATTTGACAAATATTTCACTAATATGGAATTGTTAGTGTCTACAGCTTCATTTTGACTGCCTTACACTTCACAGAGTAGCTGAAATCAAAGGCATCTGTGAGTAGCAAACTGCATATATATTTATAAACACTAGAATTACTGTCTCAATGTGAAAAGGTTACTACATGGGTCTAAAGTGCAAAGAAAGATAATACAACTTTTTTTTTAAAGAAGAGAGTTGCAACACCTTCCACCTCCCAAATATAACAATCTGGAGCCATCTCTTCTATAAAAGACAGAAAATGACAGATCAGTGTTGGATACCGTATTAATTCCTCCATTCAGACATGAAGTGCCACAAAGGTATGTTCATAGACTTTTATAGTCTCCTGCACTGTACTTTAGTGGTACTCAGGAGCCCTGTACAGGAGTAAGAAAAAAGCAGCAATTCAACTACATACCATGCAGTACAGGGAGGGTGTCATGTAACTCTGGTTATTTCTCCTTTTAAGAACTGGAAGTTCTCTGAAAATGCTGTTGCAGGGAAACACGGAAGCTTTTAGGGCTGCCAAAATCTCACAATATAGGAATTTAGAGTAAGAAAGAAAACCACATTTCTTATTTAACAGGGCTGGTAAGAATATGACTTCCATCCTGCAATAATCTGGACATTCTGCAATCTATTTTCAGAATGAATTGAAATGGGCATGAAATTCATAAGTGAAATGTGAGAAGAATCCACTCAGAAACACTAAAACATCTATAAATACGCTACAGGACTACAGACTGCGGTAAAGGAGCCTTACTACTTTTTAACTAATAGTATCTAAAAGTTACAGCGACATAGAATGGGTGATAGATCATCTCCTGTTTCAGTGTGGAGAATACACAAAACAGCCAAAATCAAACTAGAAAGCATATTTTTTTTCTTCAAAAAGGAGTTTTGCTACCAAGTATTGATCAGGATTATTGATTATTCTTTGGCATTGGGAGACTAAGAGGATCTTATATGGAGCCAGACAGGTTCTTGGCAGACCTATTAGAGCTATGATGACAGGGAAAACAGATGGACTGCTGACAGCTGGCGTTACAATGAGTTGTAGAACTTATAAAAATACTTCTATTCAATACTCAAAGCCATTTTTTCCCCTTGTTTGAGATAATGGAAAATTCCTTCTTTCCAAGTGTTCCAAAACCAGGCACTACCAGAAGTTACGAAATATTTTGTATAAAGACTACCCCTTGTCCCAATTGTGTACCTGTGATAACCTGGCTCTACTCAAAGAGAGAGTCTTGATCCTATTCAATCTGTCTGTCTAATGAAGAGAAAATGTAGTCAGGGAATTGCTCTTGATAGACAAACAGTAGCTTATTATGCAACACTCACATGGAAGTGGTATGAAGATCAGCTGCAGTTCCTATTGAAATTATTGACATTTTGGGAGCCTTAACCATCTTCAAAAATATAGCGAGTTTTATAGGTGTCTGAACTACAGACCTCTGTGGCTAACTTTAAACAGTCCTTTACGGATATTTTTACAGAACCAGTCCCTTATTTCTTTAAATAAACATTCAGGACCTCTCAAGCATTTGAAATTGTTAAAAAATAGAAGTATGATATTAGTCAGGAGACCTTGCAAAGAACATGTTCAAAGTGCTGAACTCCTACTGAATTTTGACAGACTTGCATGATGGTTGACTCCCAGAGAAGTATGGCAAATTTCTTTCCAGAGTGAAATTCACATGCACTCTTGCCAGCAGAGTGATTTAACCTGGCTTCCTATCACACCTTTTGTTACACTAGTAATACCATCAAATACAACATCAAAAGGATTATTAAAACTAATACAAAGTTTGATAGGGAAATATATTTGAAGTGGTGGACAGGATCTGTAATTGTCAAACTTTCCTTTAAAAGGAACCCTTTTCTCTTTAATTTCATGGATGACTGGAATTTTCAGCCTGAAAATATATCCAATGCTCCATGAAATTTACTTGTCTATAAAATGTCTACTCCTGTTAACATGAACGAATAGATCTTCACTATAGTTGGATACATAAAAATTAAACAAGAAGTAATTCTGGTCTGTTCAGAATCTCATCCTTTGACCTCAAAAGAAGAAAACATGTAATGCTGCTTTTTAGCAAGGAAAGGTACAAGTTTTTATGCAGTGGCCTTTCTTTGTCACTTTAGTAAATTTTCTTTTTCCTTTCTCGTGATGTGTTTTAGCAATAACCTAGAAAAATAGAAGCCCTGTAGACATCTAATATTGAGCCAGCAGTTGGATTCTAATCTTTACTAATATCACTGTACAAATTTAACCAATAACGTTAGTTAATGAAGGCAATGAATCCAATAATCTTTTTATGACAGAGAATGAAACATCCTATCTGGAAATCTACTAATTAAAGTGTCAAAACACCTTTAAAACTTCTTTTGCTATGCAAGTGAGACTAGTCCTGTCTTTTTGTGAGGCTATCACAGCTGCACAGGTAAGTACAGAGCTTTCATAAAACAAGCCAACCAGAGAGCTAGGATCTCCCACAAATGCATTTCACCTATGCTTTGGAGATTATAAAAGTGGCAATTAAGTCAGAAGAAGAATTGTGTTTCTCTAAGAGGGAAATCTATGCAGTCTTCGAGTCTGTGAATGCCATCCCCTTGATTTTTGAACTCACTTGGTTTCCCTGTGTATTTTGTTGAAGGGGTAAAAGGGTTAGGATTACCAGAACAAAAGAAAGGTAATTTTTTTCCATTAATTACATGTCTGCTACCCTTCTTCAGGTGAAATCTTTGAACTTTCAGGTTCCATGAACAAGAACAAATTGCCTTGGACAAACACACTTTAGGGTTATAATCAACCCATATTAGCATTTCTGGATTAAATGCCCAGGGGGTACTATTGTCACATAGTGACAAAATTAGTGTGTTACCTCTTTTGCGCTGAGAATCTAAAAATTCTCAGAACCCGCTACAAAGTTGCATGTTGAGTTCAGAATAGTGTCCAAATAAAGGTAGTCTTGGATGAGGAATAGAGACAACACAGGCCCTTCTTGGTGTAAAAACTGAAAGATTATCTGTATGCCTAATTTTAGGTAGAACTTGCCCTAAGTAAAATCAATACTGTTATGCAGAGTTTTAAAGATGTGTAGGACAAAAGCCTAAGACTGGGATATTCCTGGGTCACCTGGTGTGTCTCTTTTTAGTGCATATGTGCAAAACACCTACTAAAGTTCAACTGCAGTTTTTTACACAAAATCACGTCTCACAGTTTTGTCCAGCCATCAGGAACGATGACCT
>VZTA01021940.1:0-18115 GCA_013398855.1 Mohoua ochrocephala
GTTTTTAAGATTTGATTTTATTTTTCATTACTTTATTCCATCTTGATTGGCAATAAATTAAACTAGTTTCCCCAGGTCATGTCAGCTTTTTTGCATGACAGTAATTGCTGAGTTATCTTCCTGTCTTTACCTTCATCCATGAGCTTTTCATTGTATTTTCTCTCCCTTGTCCAGGTGAGGAGGTGAATGATAGAGCAGTTTTGGTGAGCACTTGGTATCCAGCTGGGGTCAACCCACCATAATTATATAATCAATTTGCAACTGTGTCTTCCTAATAAATTTTCTTTGATTAGTTTCTTCATTGGACAAATTTTATGTAGGTTATGAATGTTTATGGTTCTCAATAGGAATAATGTTACATGGTATATACAAGATTTTTCAAATTTGTAAACATTCTGGTATTACAGCTGTTTCTCTGAGACACAAAAGAGATTCAATAATTCACCACTGCAACTCACTTCCATTGAAGGAAATATAAGAAATTCCACTTTCTAACTTCAATTAAATTCAAATTAAGTTATTACTAGAAGCTTTCAGATCACTGCAGTTGTGGTGTGAGCCTTCACATGTGTAAGGACTATAAGCATGTGTGTGCAAAGCAGAAGGCTGAGAACTTTGTTTCTTGAAGGACATGATCCAAGCAAATATTGGCAAGAGCTGAATGAAATAATATAGTCTGATTACAAAACCGTAGGCAAAAACTTGATTTTAAATAAAGGTGGACTGAAATGCAGTGAAAGTTATTTTTCAGGACTAAGAAGGTATTACTTCTTTGTTCCTTCTTTTTTTTCCTTTTTAGATAATTTTAAAGTGCCCATTAGCTTTACTGCAATCACTAAAGTTAGAACTAGGTTTTTACATAAATCATATGCAAATAATACCAGAATAATTTTATTACCTTCACTACCGGCCATGATTTTCCTATCTTCTGGACAGGAGACATCAAAGCCACTTTATTTTGTTGAGAACTATGTACAGGTGAGTTGCTTCAATTTCTGTTGAGTATTCTAAATACCTCCTTCTGCGATGTTTGCCAAGGGGAATTTAAAATGTTCATGGTAGGGTTTAGCTATGACACCATCTCTGGATTGTATCTGTTGCTGCAGAAGCTCGGTATTCAATTCTTGAGAGTCTGAATCTTTGAATATGTCTTCAGTCAGATTCAGTTAGGAAATAACCGATTGTAAAAGTGCATTTTGGTAGGAAAAGTGATTTAAAGAGATGGTCTGAGCTAAAACAAAAAGCGAAAACAGGAAAAAAGGCCCTCGACCCCCCGAAATGTTTCATATGGATGCACACTAAATGTTATTCCTCTGTGCTAGAAACTTCTCAATTGCTTTATCATACACTATCAGGGATACTACCAGTCTGTTTTCATGATCTTCTACGTCACCTCAGTGTATGCGCTGCCCTTTGAGGTATTCTTTCATCATGTGTTTGGAATGCAGAAAATAATTTTTAAAATTCCTAATTTTTCTACATGTTTAAAATAAACAGCCACTAAGAATATCAGAATTATTTTAGGATTTAACATCAAAAAGAGTGGAAGGATGCTGTGATTGAATTTCTGGAATTGTTCTTCATAATTCTCTTAGTTCTCCAGTTCAGCTAAGAAGCTTTATGAAACAGAAAAGGACCAAATGCATGAGCTCTGCATGAGTAAGGAGCACATTACAGAATTGCTGTTCCTGTTCAGTGTGGAATACTCAGGCATGGGACAAGCTTTGCAGTGGGTTACTTCCTCAGAGTTCTGTTCTCTGTTCCTCAGCAGACCCCCAGTTCTTGCGCATGTTTAAGGGATACAGCAGAGAACGCCTATCCTCACAGAGTTCAGTTTGAGGGGATGGTTTTGAGTGTGCTGTTCAAGATTTATCTCCCTTTTATTACTGTGAAGGGGTTCTTCATAATTACATTTAAGATGGCTTCCAGCATCCTACACCGTTTCCTGCTGATCTATGATTTCTTTGGAATATATGCATGTGTTTTATAAGTGATGATCAGACGTCAGATCAAGAGAAAAAAGTAAACACTTTGTTTGTTTGTTTTTTGATGCAGCATGAAATATTTATTTCTCTTTTGTTGTCTTTAGCACTCCATTGCTTCAGCTGATGTATTTTATGCTTTCTCCTTCATTGAAAGAGAGGTTGAAGCAGTACAATAATCCTAGTTCATCTACTTTTCAACAAAGTTGTGCTAGAATACAAAACACCCTGAATCGATCCCATTTAAATCACTTATGTCACTTTACGTATTCTGAAGATGAAATAATATTAGTCAGTTGGAGAAATTATGGTTTTCTTCTTAAGATTTGAGCAAGTACACTGTGGGCAACTGTTGTTTTTCAATATCTACAGTGGTATTTTTTTTCCCTGAGGCAATGAAACTCAACTCAGCCTTATACAGAGGGCGCAGAGTAAATTTAGGTTTATCCCTGTGAACATGCCAACCTTGCGAATGCAGAGATGTGATTTCAGTTCTGTGGTTCGCTTTCTCTTCTGTCATTCAATGCTCCAGAATGGGTGGTGCACGCAATGATAGGAATGAATCAGCTGCTGTTTTTTTCTGGCTTGGTTGAGGATAGTAATTCCTAGGAAAATTCTTCTGTGAGGGTTTGGTCATAATTCACCAGAGGTTGTGAGGTTAAGGACATAAGGGCTAAAGAGCAGTGTGGATACCCTCTTTATTTACTGCCTTGATTGTGTACTTTAGTAGATTTACGACTGGTCTTAAATGAAATAGCTTAATCTACTGAAGCCATTCAGAGCTCCTCCTGTAATGGACAGATCTAAACAACTTGAAATGGCTTAATTAAGGGCTGTAGCTATGTTTACAAATAATCAAGAAGCATCCTGTCTTCAGAAATTCCTGTTTCTCCACTCTTAATATTGTTTTGCTATTAACTGTAGTGATCCATCCAGTAGCATCTTTAATGCTTCTGGTCTTTTGCACAACAACCTAAGGTGCACATAAAAAGTGAAGTGTTTTTAATATCTCTGGAAGGTAAATGTCTTAATGTCTCTATAGAAGAAACAGAATTCTGAACAATAACAGAGATATTATCATAATATTTCTTGCTCTCTTATTATGCTCTGCATATTGTTTATTTGTTTGTTTGTTTTAAAAAAGGAGTTTGCATTGGATACATGCCCTGTTCTACCAAAATAGTCAGATAGTTAGCAAACCGCAGCATCTGCAAGTTGGTAGATGCCAATCTGTTTGCACCAATTTTCTTCTACCCACTGTTTTTATTTTGGCTCATACATTGTTGCTGACATCCAAACTGGTGGTGGTAACTCAAAACAGATACTAAAAAGCATATTTATTTAAATGTGTCTGAATTTACATCGTGCCATATTTAGAGTTGGCGAGCAACCTCTCTGTCAATTCAGATCTCCATGCTTATATTTTAGAAGTGTACCCATTAGAGACAGAAGACTTTTTATACTGTTTTCTACAGAAGATTGTGTCATTCTTGTCTTAGTTGCAGCTTCATAAGCATGTACAACATTAAGTATACCAATAGATTATAGTTTTGAATAAATATATTTTCGATTATATTTAACATAAAAATTGTTGGCCTTGGAAAAAACAAGGATTAAAATTAAAACTCTATCCGCACCATACATAATACTAATAAAATACTTCTGGTAATATATCCTTGTTTCAAACTCATGTAACAAGTCAGACGTTACGCCCTAGAAGAAGAACTCAACAATCTAAGCGTGAATAATTAAACAAACCTGTTAAATGTCCCTTAACACAGCCAAATAGATGCCAAAAAACCTTTGCTGACTGTTGGAGATATCCTCTAGTTATCATCGTATTGTCAAAGGCCACAATCTAGTCGTACGGAAATCTCTCCAGCATTATTTATTAGTCCTACTTCTTTCTCAGAGGGTCATAAAGATGCCCTTTTTCAGAGATCAAGCATTGCAGTGTACCAGAGAGACATAATAGTTTGTTCCCTTTGAAACTGTGCAATACCTAGTATGCCCACATTTTTATTCTGTCATTTAGTGTTTGTCCTCTCTTTTATGGTTATTTCTGACTTGAAGCTCATAGGTCATCATTTTTCCAAAGCACTGAATACCCACAAACTCTGTAAGCCTATACGACCTTCGAAAGCCAGACTCTAAACCAATTTAGGCAGTGGCTGCATATAAAAATTTGATTTTACGTGACTTTTCAGATCTATCCTTTTATTCATATCACTGATATAAATGCTTTACCCTTAAAATTTGCCTCTCAGAAATTATGAAAATTGCCATACATTTGTGTCCCTCCCAAACCAGGAATTTTGACACCCACCTCCTCTGTAACTGAGCTTGTAGTAACTCGTTTCAGGCCCCTTCCCTGGTGCTGTTGGATTAATTCTAAATCTGTAAAAGAAAACTCTCTGTGTAGATAGAGACAGTTAATACTTTGAAATACTTGTGATGCTCTTCACACAAGCTGATGTCTGGTGTGCTGTTAGATAAAGTTATTAAAAGAGAGATTTCAAAGCTGAATCTTCAGTAATCAAAGTTTTCTTCAGCCACTGTAGTAATAGTGAACACGATCTGAAATTGCTAGAGTAATATGATACTGTGAAGAGGGGCACAGGTCTGCAGTGTGTACCCATCTTGAATATGTGATCTGCTCTACCTCTTTCTTTGTGTTCACATTTGTAATTGAAGCTGGAGCACTGGTCAGCTGGATACATTAAGCACAGAGGAACACATTCTGCCTGCTCTGAAAAGTTTGCAGTCCGTTTAAAGTCAAAATACAGTGCATCAAACTGTAAGCTGCAGTCACGTGAAAAGGATATGGGGAAAATAATTAAGTTTGGAACTGACAGGGGATAACAAGGTGAGGGATGTAAAATTCATGGAAGTGACCTGGCATTGCTTTCTCCAGGTGCCGCAATATGATCCACTGTTCTAAATTTTTTGATGCAAGATGCAAATAAACGTATTTACTTTTTAAAAATAGTTTTATCGAAGCATAGTACGTCAGGCTATTGCCATGTTGCATGCTTTCCCATACAGAGAAAAAAAAAGAGGAACCACGTCTTTTTTCATATTTTAATACTTCGTCTTTGTACATGGACACCCACCTGCTCACATCAATAGGCCGAGACTGTAGAAATCACAGTTCTGTGACCAGAAAACACCGGGGGCACTCACTCCTAAGTTCTTCTTCAAAAACCACCAACAAATGGAAATGTAAAAGCTTTCTGAAAGGTTCCAGTTACCAGTGGCTGCCTTACATGTTAACAGCTGCTGTACTCCATCACTTTCAGCTCTTCTTACCTCCAGCCCTTCCCTGTGCTCACTCTCTGCCTCAGAACCTGGCTTTCCTCTGCGCTGGGAAAAATGGTTTACACCAGCTGAGGGTCAAACCCTCAAGCCCTCAGAAACCACTTTTTCAGCATAAAAGTGATTATTTACCATTTCAAAAAGAACTCCATTTCTATGGTGGTTGCTGTTTAGGATTTTGGCTTAGCTGATCTTAGAACTTTGCTCTCCTGGTCACATAGGTTGTTAAAGTAGCCTGTTCATTTGCTTTTCTACAGCTGCATATTTCTGTGGGTTGGATTAAATAAATGTAACCAAAAGGACTTCAATCTCGTTTCAATGTAGTTTGCCATATGGAAAAAAAATCTGTGTGAACTTGCTGAAGGAAAGACGCAAATATATGTTTCAAAAATACATAAGGAACATTTAGCAGCATCGTTTTATAAATGAGGGAGATGGTCTCCGAAATGTTAAATACAAGCTAAAGGCCAATGCTTTGTTGTTGTTATTATTTTTAATGGTAATCAAAGTCAGCAAGTTTCTGATGAGACAATGAAATGTTTAAATGTCAGTTATTTGTCCCCAAGCATATCACATCTGCTTGGGTGATAATTATAGTTGTTGGAGAGGTAGCTGCTAAATGAATATGATGAAATGAAACAAAATGAAATGAAATGAAATGAAATGAAATGAAATGAAATGAAATGAAATGAAATAACACAATTAAAAAAGTTTAGTGCAGCAATATCTTTTTTGTTTCATAGCTTTTGTGCAGAATATAGTTGTTCATGTTTATTGTTTATTCAGAACATGACTTAATTCAGACTTTAAGGAGTAGTTTTTGGCCATACTACATAGTTATAAATTTTCAACAATTTCACTCAATCATTTGATTCCTGGTATTAAATTTTCCTGGTCTTACAGCTAAAACTCTCAGCTTAAGTTTTGGGAAATTCTTTGACAAAACTGTTGAAAATTACCATGGCAGTGTCATGAATATTGACTTCTCTTTAGTCATGTCAGAGCAGAGCAGAATCATGATGAGAATTCCGGACTTTTGCACTCTTGAGTTTTGGGGGTTTTTTGACTTTACTGCATTATCACACTGCAGAGCAAAATATGTGGTTTTTTGCCCAGACTGCTTGTATGTTGTGGTTACTTTTCTCAGACAAAGTTCTTGGCAATTTTACTGTTCACTAACACTGGTGCTGTTCCACTGGCAGCTCTGGGACTTTGATTTTTGGCTGTGTGCTCATAAAATATCTGTTGTGTCAGTACAACAAAATGAGCAATGAATGTTTGCTTATTATTTAAAAAAAATAAAAAAGAGAAAGAAGATTGTATTCCATTTGAAAGAAATACCCAAACCTTTGAAATTCTGCATTTCTCTTCCTGTCTTGGGGACACATCCTGAAAAACAATCGATCTAAGCACCTGGGAACTTCCCATTTTTCAAGACTCTCTAGCTCTGCCAGTTTCCTAGGACATTCTTTACAGTGTGAGACCTCTGTGATTTTCAATAGAATTTGGTTAATTTGTTATGATCACAACAAACATTTTTATTTCTATATATTGGTAAATTATTTGAAAAAAAGTAATCGCAACTGATTTTTATCACTGTGAGTGATGGATTTGTAGAGACAGAAGGACAGATTCTGCCGGTTTCATTTACTCTCCACTTCATTATATGCACCAGAGCCCAGGCTTTGGAGATAGTAACACTCTAATACCAAACTATTGCAAATCAAAACTGCATAATTTTTAAATTGTTTTGTAAGTAGCTTTTTTCATCTTTCTGATAGAAAACACCTAAGTAATGATGATCCTGAAGCAGAACCTGGAACTTCTGTCAGAGAAGCACATGGTGGAAATGAGCATGGGTGGAATGCAAGACATAAATTTTGGTTTATTCTTTTATAAAAAAAATTCTTCTGAGTTTTTTAAAATTCATACCAGTATTACATAGGAAAATTACCCCAATGAGGAGTTTTCTTATTCTTGGATATCAAAGACCTGGGCTGAGAGGCAGAGCAATCACATTTTTCTCACAACAGTTATTTCAGTTATTTTGAAAGAACATGGAAAAACGATGTCCAGACAGCTTTGGAGCAAAAAAGATTCAAACTTTTCCACAGAATTTTTTTTTTTTACTTTTTACCCATAGCTTGACATAAGAAAACTGCCGTGAACATGAAAACTTTGCTTTAAAGGACCCATTCTCTGTGCACCTTGAACAGCTGCTGGTTACTGTTTGTAAACTTTTATGTATCTCGGCAGCCTACAACTGGCACATAGTCACATAAAATACAAATAGAGAAAAATGTATTTATGAACTTTTCATTACAGTTTATTCAGTTTCTTGGCAGAAAAAGGCACCTTTGCAAGCCTAGGTTACGTGACTTGTAAATAACTTCTAAGATTATATTTTATTCAACTTCCTCTTAATTATGCTAATTAAAAATAGATTGTAGGTATCCAATTTAAAGTAAGATTATCAGCCATTTATTAAGGCACTTCAATCTTCATATGCCATCTATATGCAATAAGATGTCATTGCATCTACATTTAATCTCTTGTGTTTATCTGATTCTCATTGTGTGAATTAGACATTTGGCTCAATTTGCATTTGGTTATATAACAAGTACAGGGAAAAAAAAATGGAACAAAAATACCTGCATCATTTTAGTTTTTAAGGGATGGCAAAAGGTTTAAATGAATAACCACATACATTTATGTTTAATTTTCAGATTTCATTTTGCTTGAGTCATATTTGTGATTCTGGAAGTAGATGTTCACTGTGCTGTCAAAGCATGGGGTGCAGTATTCACAAGTCTTTGTCTAGCTTGCCTTGATTAGCTTGAAGGGAGAATATAATTATCAAGAAGTAACATGTTCTTGGGCTAGATTCCATAACACCAAAATTTTTGTATGTGGCTGTCGCCAAAACAATGCTTTTAAGTTCTGAAGCCGAAAGTAAGAGCAGAAGCCAAAGCTGTAAAGTAACTAATGTTTCTGAAATGACGTTTAGGACAGAGAACAACAAAACTGGCTTTTATTCTCTGGGCTAAAAAGAAGGGTGTACCCAGGCCAAGTATGAGTTGAATTAACACAGCTCTGTGTAGGGAAGCTCGCATTACGCCTTGCTGCCTTATCTGCAGATAAAGAAGTAATCATTTTGGTTGCTAAGGGTAGCAGTCCCATGCCTTCCATACAATCAAAAAGTAAACCATCACAATAAATAAAAGGAAATGAGTTGAAGGGCAGAAAGAAATGTTTCATCCAGTCATACTATTTATGAAAGCTGACAATTTGTCATGGGTGTTGGCAGCAGAAAGGTGCAATTGCCTCTCTCCTGCTGCTGGGTTGTGACACTGCAGGGAGCCAGGGAGCAGCGAAGTTAGAGGAGCTGGGGGATCCTGTCCTATCCATGCTCTGCGGGTTGTTGCAGGCAGGTACAAAGCAGCAGACAGAATATGAGGTGCCACATAATACCTATTACAGAATAAATGGGGTCCTCGTGTTTGCATACACAACCCCTGTGGCACTGCCCGCACGACTCACTGAGCAGGTGGGGTGGAGGGGGATGAAGGCTCCTGCAAAGTGCCATTCGTAGCTTCAGTGACAGCCCTGGAAGCATCTTTACCATTGCTACAGTACCAGAGGGCTGTAGTTTTAATTTCCAGTTTAAGTTACACACTCTTGTCATATCCCAGGAATTAGAGTTTCATTTTATTAAACAATGTGGTTTTCTTGGCTTGCTTCAGAATTGCAGAAGGAGTAAGCTTGCAAATCTTTTAATAAGGCAATTACATGCAGACAAAGATTAGATCTCATGGCACAATAGATTTTTCGGTATATTATTCAGTATCTTTTTGATATTCCACTGTCACTAGACAAAAGCTCTAGACAGTAATGTGACAAACCTATTCAGGAGACAACAATACATATTCTTTATTTGTGCTCACTCGTATGCCACACAAACCTGCACTTAATTTTCCTGACTCTTTTGAAAATGTGGAAAAAAATGCTACTTAGATTCAACGGTGCTTTTTAGTGCTTTATCTGTGAAATCTACATTTTGTATTTGTAAAATGAAAATGTTGAGATAGTCAATCACTTAATTTTTCCCATAGAGTGAAAATCTTATAATCTTCTGATTCTAAATGTCAATCATAATATAGAAATTAAATTAATATTAAAAAAGAAGAAAGAACAGAGCAAAATACAGACTACAAAAGGGAATCTGTGCTATTTTCAATATAAAGAGTCTTTAACCTCATGTTTGTTTTCCCAATGTCTGCCTAAGATATAAATCAAGAAAGTCATGGGAGTATATTTTCTTGCCATGGCATATTTTGTTAGTGGCATTACATAAGTTATAATGTCTTTAATTCTTTTCCTCACTAAAATTATATGCATAAAAGAGCTAGTTATCATTATTCACAGATTTCAGAGGGAGGTTAAGATAGAGGTATGATGGTTTGCAGGGGTCCATGTTTATAGAAAATCAAAGGTCAAGACCAGAACTACCTGGATTCCAATGCAGACATGGAAAAAGGTCCAAGGATCTTCCAACTGAGACGGAAAATTTTTGTCATGAATGAACTTCTCACTTCTCACAAAGAAAAAAAAAATATAATCAATTCTGTGTATTAATGCCAAATCTATGAAGCCAATCTGAAAACATTTCAGAAGACCTGAGGACAGTTCATCAAACAAATAGTCATGATTTTCTTTAATCTCAGTTATAAAAACAAATAAATATTCCTGTAATAATTAAAATAAATGCATGTATGTGTATATGTACTAAATCAGCATAAAATAATAACTAAATCTGCACATGTTTGTTCTTGCCCAAGAGGAATAAGCTTTTACCAGTAGGTGTCCTTTGTATTTGAAAGATAACTTTATTTAAGTTCATGTTTTGTGCAGCAATACCTTTTCTGCTGCATTGCTCTTGTGCAGAGTATAGTTGTTCATGTTTACTGTTTATTCAGAACGTGACTTAGTTCAGATTTTTAGGAGTAGTGTTTGGCCACATTACATAGTTAGAAATTTTCAACAGTTTCAGACTATTCATTGGATATATATCACGTCCAAACACAGTAGGACATGGTTCCAGGTTTCTTTGTGTCTAGTGAGCTGTGCTCCAATGTATTACATTCAGTTTCCCACTAGGATTTCAAACAGCAGGTGCAAATTACAGAAACACGTCACAGGAAATTCCAGGTTTTTACAATGGGCCTTTTACAATAATCTTTCTGCATACACTTTGCTTTTGCACCCAAAAAAATGCTGTCTGCTTTTTTCTGAGGTTTTTAACTGCTGTATTTCTAAGACACGGGAGTCACGGCAGCTAAAGAAAACCTTTAGAAGTCTGTTGTCCATTTTGTGTGACAGTGTTGAATGACTTGAGAGGTGGAGGTGCAGGACCTCTGGCTGATCTCAGACAATTCAGGAGTGGTATCATGAAGGTGAGAGCAAGGAAGCATGACTTAAAAAGATGCAGCTCCATGAAATACTTACATACTGCATCTGCTCATGAAGTCATGGTAAAACTGGAAGCCTTTTCAAAAAGTATCTATTCCCACAAATATATGAACATAAATAAATTAAACTTGGCAAGTATTGGAAATAAATAAAAAGTTGATGAAAACCTGATGTGCCGTCTCCACATGGGTACCCTGTCTACCATTCTGTGCTTGGAGTCCATGGTTCCTGCTGGATGAATTCATAGTGACAACTTACGAGACAGTGCCACAGCCTTGCCACGAACCTTTTGTTCCCAGATGTAGTGTGGAAAATAGTGCAGCAGGTGAAAATAAAGAATATCGTCCTGACCATGCAAATATTCAGGGTCAGGTCTTGTAATTGGATCTATGTAAGCAAGGTGTAGCAGTGTTTACTACCACGTGATCAATCCCATTGAGTTGATTTGGCTGGGATTACCAAGACAGTGAACTTTTACTTTGCGTTATTGCAGGACTGAACCTCCTGTTGAAAGAGTGTAACACAAGTCATTGCAATTTACACAAAGTGTGAAATTAAGGTTTCATGTATCCAGGAAGGAAGAGAGGAATAGAATTGGAATAACATTAATGATTATTTTTTGTTTGTTGTTTGTTCGCTTTGTGGTTCAGGTTTGGGGTTTTTTTGGTATATGTATAAACTGCTTTTTGTCATTGAGTACTGAAGATTGATCAGGGCAAATTACAGAGGGGTCTGTTAGTTCCAAGTAATTGTTACAAATCTACACACAAGGTTACAGGTGTATATAAACTTCCTTTTTTCATATACTAAATTTAAAACAGCCCTATAGGAACACATCCGACTTCTGTATGTTGGACAGCATCGTATTTAAAGAATGCAGAGATGACACTTGGGAACTCTGCTAGTTTTTCACATTGATGTAATGTGTATCTTTCAACCTGTAACCAATTAATTGTCTAAGTCCAGGATGTATCCTCAGCCTTTTCCATGTCAGCTTCTTTGCTCTTGTGTCCTGATTATTGTAAATGCATTGCTTACTTTGCTTTGAAGGCAGAAAATGCATTTTTCAAGATGTTGTAAAGAGAGGGTTTCCCACATAAAGGAAATGACTGAGTGAGCCAGGTGCATAGAGACATGGTTTCAGGCATCCTACCCCTGCCCATCAGCTAGATCTAAGGAGAGTATTTCTTGGCTGTGAAGTGCTTTCACTGACCCCAGTGATCATAACTCTTGACTACAGATCAAATGGTCCAGACAGATACAGCAGTTTGCACTGCAGCTTCTACACACTTCTTCTTTGAGGTCCTCTTGAGATCTTCTTGAGCTTCCTGGCACTTTATCTAGGATGATTGAAGTATTCCTTGGGTCCCTCTGAGGAAGTGGGGTGCTCCAGATGCAGCCAGATAAAGACAGAGATAACGCTAAGGTAAGAATGGAGCTAAAGTCTTCTAACGAACTATGCCAGCTGCCTGTGACAAGGGATGCTTGCAGCATCCTGATCAGAGAAGGTCAAGCCTCCTGCTAAGGCTGGGATGCATGGTCCCCTGGCCTGCAGGAGGTGTGCAGCTGCTGAGGAGCTGCACCACCAAATGAAAGAACTGTGGGAGGAGATCAGCAACCTGCAGAGCATCAGAGAGAATGAGGAAGACATTGAGTGGGTCTTCTCCAGGTCCCTGTAGTTTCAGGAGTCCAGCTCCCCAGTTGTAGTGGAAGAGCAGGAAAAATTTCTGACTATGAAGTTGGAAAGAGAAAATTCCCCTATCCTAACCTGATAGAAAAGTCTTTATATTGAGAATGATGGAAAAGGCAGAGATTCTTTAACAAAAAAATAAAGGGTGAGGAAGGTGAAACACAGTCATGGGAAAACACTTGGGAATCAATGGAAGTGAACTGAAGCAAAATACCTTTGAGCCTAGATATATAAATAGGGAAATGCCCAAGGGGTTGCCTCATCTGGAAAATGCTTATGCTCTTTCTGGGGAAGCAGCATGGTTGGGTCCCTGTCTGAAGTGCCTTTTTTAATGTATACAGCAAAGGAAAAAGGCAGGAGGAGTTAGGAATCTGCATGCAGCTGAAGGCCTGTGAACTCACTGGGCTCATGCAGATGTGATGGGATAGCTTGCACAACTGGGGATCTGCCCTGTACGGATACAGGTGCTTTAGGGTGCCCAGGCTGGGGCTGTGAGGAGGGAGAGTTGCTCTTTATGTGAGAGAGCAGCAGGAATGTATGGAGCTCCAATTTAGGATGGATGATGACCTAGCTCAGAGCCTGTGCATGAAGATTAGTGCAGATCAACATGAGTTATGTTGTCATGGGTATCTGCTGCAGACCATCTGATCGAGAAGAAAATGGATGAGACTTTCTTCAGACTCACCGTGGAAGAGCCTCATGTTTGTAGTTTCTGGTTCTCGTGAAGGACCTGAACCTCTCCAGTGTTTTAAGGAGTGATGACACAGCTAGGAACAGGAGTTTTCTGGAGTATATTTGAAGCAAATCCCTGACACAAGTGATCAGGGAATCAATAAGGGAAGACGTTCTGCTGTATCACACACTTAAAAATTATGAAGATCTGTTTGGAGATTTCACAGCTAGGACAGCTGGACAGCCAGCAGCCACCATGGGACACGATGTTCAGGGTCCTTGAGAGGATGGTACAGGATAAAAAAGAATGATCACAACCCTGGGCTTCAAAAGATCAGACCTTGGACTCTTCACAGTTGAGCTTTGAAGAATATTTTGGCCTGTGGTCCTGGAGAGGCCCCCCTTCCTTTCAAACCTCAAACTGATGCTATGTTTTAATGCTGAGACTTCCAGCAGTAACTTTTGAGGTGCCAAGCAGCAAGGCAGAGTTTGGGACATGCCTCAGCCAACTGCCAGAGTGATAAGTGGTGATAAAGACATGTAAACCTGGCATTGTACACTAACAAAGGGAACAAGGATGTGCAGAAAAAGGGGTGGGGATCATTTAACGAAAGCTAGTAGTGACAGGCTTCCTCACAGAAAAGGTAATCCATCACAAATCCCAACCACCCAACCAATGAACCAACCAAAACCCAGAGAGGGGGAAATGATGTTGCCCTTCTCAAAACCTCCAAATTTTCAGAAGTGTTTTTCTTGAGAAACAGCAGCATAGGGTTCATTTATTCTTGACATAGAATTTATTTCAAGGCTTTATAATCTAACAGTTACAGCTTCCAAGCACACTTGTCTGGCTGTCCATATTGTCAATCCAAAACATAGGATATAACATTTAAATGTCAAAACATTTCTTGCTTTCTTATTTTCTAATTCTAGGAGCTGTGTCTACAACTACAGCAGGAAAGGCCATACTTTGCCAATAGGGGATCAAAAAGTGATTGTACTTCTTTTGCAGTGATTCCTGGTCTAATAAATAACAAAAAATACAGGTCAGGATTCAAATCTAATCCTAATGGGGTTTTTTCGGATGTGCTTTTCACATTTCAGAAGGTTTCTGATAATGACTTTGATGTTGTTACATTAATTTGCTCTTAAAGCTCCTGCTATTTTTCTTATCATATAGCCTTCTCTCAGACTTCATTACTAAATATGTGCAATAAAATTAAAACTTTTTCTTAGGATCCTGTAACCTAAGTTATAAAAACAGTCTTTTAGTTCATTGTTACATGCAAGTTAAGTAAAGGCAGTCTGTACTCTGGAAGGTTCTTTTATTTTCTTTTAGATCTATTAAAATGATATTTCTTTTCTTCCTGAGCGATACACAGACTGTTGGCCAAAGCTTTAGCTAGAAGACACGAATCAGTTGTTGACCATTAGACATGGACTAGAAAGCCATAGTGTGGGCTGACTGTGTTGGAGATGATAAAGCATCTTGTGGGTTGCAGAGGCTTTTCTGCCACTTGACTCATCATTCTCTGTGGGTCTGCATTGTGCTGCTCTCTGTTCTCCTACATACTGTGCCATTTTTCTGGGAGCACTACTCCACATAAAATATGAGCTGATAGCTGGCTAGAATGGTGTGAACAAAAGATAAGCATGAAGACGAAAAGTTAATATGAATGCTGTGAAAATAATTAGAGCATGAGAAAGGCTCATTCTGATAGACTATTCAAAGAGAAACTCCAAGTACAAGGGAAGACTAGAGAAATTCTATTGTGTTGCCAGTATTAGACTCCAGCTGGTGAGACCACTAGCTCAAACAACTTGCACCATTTCTCACTATAATAAAGGCTCCACTGAAATCAACACGACACCCTCCTCCCCCCTTCTCCATCCTTTATTTTTCTTTGGTCTAATCAAGTCAATCATTAAAGGGAGCAAATTCTAAGGCTGCTTTATCTGAACTCTGCACAGGACCATGGAAGACATCTGAAGGCACCTCTGTATAATGGTAAATTTAGGCTAATCGTGCTTCCATCTAGATGTAAACTGTAAAGTCTGATCAAGTTTGCCCCTTCATTCTCTTAGGAGAGTCATGATTTTACAGTCAAAAAATTGATATAATGATGTGTGCTGGTTGTGTTTGGGGTGGAGCTAGCTTTCTTCACAGTGGCTGGTGTGGGGCTATATTTTGTACTCATGCTGAACTCAGGGTTGATAACACAGAGATGTTTTTGTTTTTGCTGTGAAAGCAGGGCTTACACAGAGCCAAGACCTTTTCTGCTTCTT
This sequence comes from Mohoua ochrocephala, assembly GCA_013398855.1. Lineage (NCBI taxonomy): Eukaryota > Metazoa > Chordata > Aves > Passeriformes > Acanthizidae > Mohoua > Mohoua ochrocephala. The sequence continues at coordinate 15,415 of VZTA01021940.1, forward strand.
GTACTTCCACACTGGTGAGGAAGTTGAGGGTGCCTGGGAGGCTGGGAGGAGACACAGCTGGGACAGGTGGCCCCAAGTGATGAAAGGGGTATTCCAGCAGACCATGCGACGTCCTGCCCAGTACATAAAGTGGGGGGAAGAAGGAGGAAGGGGAGGACATTTGGAGTGATGGCGTTTGTCTTCTAAGTCACCATTACACATGATGGGGCCCTGCTCTCCTGGAGGTGGCAGAACACCTGCCATGGGAAGAAGTGAATCCATTCCTTGTTTTGCTTTGTTTGCGTGCATGGCTTTTGGTGTCCCTATTAAAGTGGCTTTATCTCGTGACTTTTCTGCCTTTTACCCTTCTGATTCTCTCCTCAATCCCGCTGGTGAGGAGTGAGTGAGCAGCTGCTGGGGCTCGGCTGCTGGCTGAGCTGAAACCATGACATGATGCCATCAGCTTCTGCAAAATTGCTGAGTTTTTTAGACAGCACCAGAGTTATCTTTGTGCAACCGTTTAGAACTTTTGTAAGTGAAAACTAGGAATCTACTATGCTAACATAAGTCTGCATTCAGTATAGTTGGAATTAACATAGATGGATGAGGATTCTAAAGCAGAGAAGGAAGATAAATAACTTGAGGCTTTCATGACTATGCTCAATCAGAGGAAGGATAAGAAGGATAACTGGTTGGCTGGAGCCAGCAAACAGTCCTAGAAAAATATTCAATATTTCTTAAAATTATGTGAGGACCTGTATGGAAGATGGCTATCACCATGACAGTACTGAAAAATAATATGCCTCGTTGCTTGCTCAGCTTTGAGAAAAGATTTCATTTCTTGTGGCCAGTATTTTCACATTATACATGTAGAAACATCCTTTTTGGTGTATTTGTTGGCAGACCTTCTCTCTGATGCAAAAAAGATGGTTATAGCTGCTACAAACATGTCTGGTATTACAGAGGAAGGAGTCGTTGACAAAGTCTTAGCCACTTCCTTTTTTCCAAAAAGAGTCAGGAATATCGTTCACTGCTGTTCCCACAGCTGAGCACAACCGTAGTAAAAAAAGAGGTAGATGTGTCAGTGTTCTACAATATCTGCTGCTTTGCAGTTTTCTCTAGCCTATCCAACTAACAACTCCATACTTAAGATCCAAACAAAGTAGCTACACCTTTAATTTTTCAGCTAACTTGTTTGGAATTTTTTTTCACATGTTGTTCCTCTGTTTCCAGAACTGTCCCTCCTATGGCAGACTTGAGTTCAATTCTTTTGGAATGACATTTCCCTGGACAAATCCCTTGATTTCTTTATGCCTCAGTTTCCCTGGTAATGGAACAGAGACAAACCCTCTGCATTTTGGCTTGTAGGTAGAAAATACAATATAAATGACTCTGATTAGGCATAGTCTTTCATTCTCTGACAGTCAGTATCGCTTCTAATTCAATATTTTTAATTTCATTTTTATCTTGGGTCCCTTAATTTCGTAAAACTGGAATCCTCTGCTGGTTTAGACGAGAAAGGATCTTCAGTCTGGAAAAACACAATACAGCCACCAACCCATTAAACTGGCTGTCTCTTTATGTCTAAGTCATCCATTTTCATTTAGTCATTTTATAAATAGTTTCCTGCTTGACATTGAGTTATTACTTATTTCCTCTGCTAAAGTGCACTAGAATTTCATTTTTTTCTGTGGTACCTTCTGAGAACAGCCATTATGCAGAGTTAAAGTCTCTGAATTGTCCATTGCTTGCTCAGTGGAGTGTATAAAAACTGGTGTTAAGTAGCTTACCAGCCCACTGGCCTCTTGCTTATCCAACTGTAACATTATTTATTATTTTAATTGAGTTAGAAATGAGTCATTCTTCCATAGCTAAATAAAGGATGGTGACTTTTCTTCATCTTCTTGAAGTGTTAGATTTAAGCTTTTTTTCATCCCAGGAAGACATAAGGTGATTTCTTAGCTGTTTCTGTAGGCCTGTTCCTATTCCTATTCAAATCAGTACCAAATGCTTTGGGTTCTTATGCATTAGCTAAAGGCTGGTATGAAATTCATAGCCCTAGCCCTTGCTGACTGACTGCTGAGCCTGACTGCTAGTACAGAGACTCGGATCCGAGCCTAACTATTCTTTCTTACAGTGTTTGTACCCTTCTAACCATTCTGTGCTTCAATGAACCCATCTACTTCATCTTCTGAGTCGGTGTTGATCCAATGGAGGGCTCGGGATGATGGTGCAAAATCGTGTCTGTGCAGAGGAAGTCTCTTCCTCCTTCTCCCCAGCTCATAGAAAGCCACTGCCTTATGCATTTGCTTTTGCACTTGATTACCTGCTACAGTGAAATGTGGACATAAAGATTTCACCCAGAAATAAAAGCAAAAATAACCTATTTTTGTCCAAATGAAGTCTGGCTGCTGACAGCAACACGTTTTTATTTCCCCCCCTCTCAATTTTTAGTCTGACTCCAGTTGCTGCAGAGAGGCAGCTGTCCTTGTCCTCATGGGGCTGTTACTATCAGAGTCATGAAACAATTGGAAGAGGACTCGTGCTGATCACCTCTTGCAGGGTGGTCTGCCGTTCTCAGAGATCCCTGAGATTGCACTGAGCATGAGGGATTATTTTAATTTTATTGCAACCACAATTCAAGAAATGATGCAAATTTGGAAGCTGTTTCATAATGGCAGGGGTGAGTTACCCCGAACAGAGCAGGAATACTTGAAGTCTT
>VZTA01021940.1:23279-38213 GCA_013398855.1 Mohoua ochrocephala
ATCACACACCAGTTTCTCTGTGAGGAAGCTGTGGGAAACTGCATGGAAAGCCTTGGAAAAATCCAGGTCGGCAGCATCCACTGCCCTCCCCACATGAACCGAACACATTATTTTGTCTTAGAAGACAATCATGATGCTTTGACAAGAATGATTTGCCCTTGGTAAATCTGTCTTGGATTTTCCTAATCATATGCTTCATCTGCTTTGGGGTAGCCTCCAGGTAGGTAGGGCCTGAAGTAAGACTGATGTGCCTATAATTACCTGGATCTTAAGAACTTGAATCTTAAAACTTCTTGTAGATGGGGGTGACATTAGCCTTCTTCCAGTCTTCTGGGATGTCCCCTGGCTTCTTAAAGATTATGGAGACCATCCTCACAATGACATCGGCCAGCTCTTTTAACACCCTTGGCAGTGTATTTTCAGCTCATATACCCACTCTTTCTTCACTGGCCATGTGTTTGCATCAGACTGGAGATTTGCTCCCAAGGCTTGGGGCCCAACAGAGGTGGTAAAGACAGACATGAAGAAAGTGTTGGGAACCTCTGTCTTTTCAGCATTGTTTGTGACTGGGTAGTTCACCTCTTCTGCAAAACACCAAGGCATTGTTTCCTTCTATTTCAGCTTATTGTTTATGTTACTGAAGAATCCCTTCTTGTAGTTTTTGACATATTTGGCCAATTTCAATTTGAGTGGAGCTTTTGCTTTTGTAACTGCATCTCTGGACACCCTGGCAATACTTGTCCAGTTCTCAACAGGTATTTGTCTACTTTCCCATCTCTTGTATGCCTCTCTTGGTTTTGAGCAGACACAGAAGCTTGCAGTTAAGCCAGCTGGGTCTCTAGCTCCACCTACTTCCATTAACTTTAGTGGGCATGAATGGTTACCATCTTTCCAGGAGAACTTTCTTGGAAAATTCTCTAGCTCTTTTATCCTCCATAGTGTCTTCCCACAGAATTCCCCCAAATGAGCTCTGAGCTAGCTCAAGTTTGCTCTTCTAAAATCTTCAGTGTGTTCAGTGAGATCCCAAGCTCCATGATATTGTCATCACTGCAGCCAAAGCTATCACTAACCGAGGTATTACAAAGCAGGTTTTCTTGGTTTGTGTGCAACAAGTCCAACAGTGCCTCATTCCTGGTTTGCAAATCCAGCATTTTTTATGAGGAAGCAGGCCTCTATACATTCCAGGAACTTGATGGCATGCGAGCTGCTGCATTGTTCTACCAATAAATGTCTGGGTAATTGAAGTTGCCCATAAGAATCAGATTGTGTTGATCCAAAGCTTACTTATGTGAGCTAAACATTGCTTTGTTGGCCTTATCATCCTGGTTTTAAGGTTAGTAGCAGATGCCTGCTGTGAGATCTCTCTCGAAGACTACTGCTCTCATCTTGACCCAGGGGCACTTGACAGGGCTTCCGTAATCAACATAGTTAATTCCTATACATTCAAGGTTCTACTTAATAACATAGAATGAGACGACTCCTCCTCTTCTTCACTGCCTGTCTTTACAAAACAGCCTGGAGCCACCCACTGTGATCTTTCAGTCATGTGAGCTGTCCCACCACGATTCAGTTATTCCCTGTAATTTTGCCAGAGTAAGAAAATGTCCAATTTCTCTAATTCCTCACAGGAGATAAGGGAGTTCTTCACTTCTATTTCACTGCCATCAGTCTCTCACAAAGGCCTGCCAGATGTGACTGGGCTTGTGATTTCTGTAGGTGCTCAGTGAGAAGCACAGGATGGGAGAAAGCCTAGGAAGATGGCAGAAAAGGGTGACAAACAGTGCTAGTAGATGTATGTATGTGCATTAGGAGAATATCAGGAATGTTAGTCAGAAATAATGTTTTATCTGGCACATTCATTTTCTTAAAAACACAGAAATATTCATATTATTGAAGATGTAATAAGAGTAAAACAAACAAAAAAAAATGTTTGTGATATTTAGTCACTTGTAAGCAGGCGAAGACATTTAAGAGTCCAGTAGCAGAGTGGAAAGCCTTGCTGGGAGTCCCAATCCCACCAGAAAGCCAATGATAGATGGACTTGATCTGCTCTTGGCAAAAAAAGAGCTCTGGAAACAGTTGTCTACATGGTAGAATCTATTCTGCAGTTCCTCTGCCTGTCCTTGCTGCGCCTATTTCATAGCCAAAAGGGATAATTTTCCAGAGATGCGAATCCAGAGTTACCCACAAACTCGCTGATATTACATTGAAGTGGGAGAGTGCTGGGCAGGGAGGGAAGAAAAGACATGAGTTCAACATGAGAAAAGTCCTATATTGCTTGCCATTCCTAACACTCAGAGGGGCAGGCTATAGAGGCTTACATCAGTTATATCAACCTTCAAAAGGACTGCAGAGAGAACATGAACTTAGTTGCCTTTATCTGAACAATCATTTCAGATCTCAAGTTCTTCAGTGTTTCTGTGGTGAACTTTCATACACTTATTAAGTCTCCACCTTGTAACCCCCTGTAGACAAGATTGAATTTAACAAATGGATACAAAGAATGACAGCTGACACTAATTTCATGTGCGAGAAGTTAAATCCAGTCACAGACCCTAAAGTAATGGAGGTGATAAAAGTATGCAAATCTCTGAAGAAGTAAATAGATTAAATGAGTCTACACAGCTCCTTTATCTATAACTGCTGGAAAACTGCAACAGAACTTTAGATACATTGACTCCAGAGACTACAGGGATTTTAAATAAAGTAAGCACAGATCCAATCTCTCAGATCCAATTGTCCTGCAATCCCTCAAGCCTCTAGGCTCCCTCATAAAAAATATTCAGTAAATGCCCCTCTTCCCACCTTTGTGTACAATGCTGATGGCACAGACCCTATGAACTTCCCCGAATTTCAGCTAACTGTAGAAGAGAAGTACAGTCAAACGTGTTCTGAATAGGAATCTTTAAAAGCATGATAAAACCAAGTCGGTGGGAGCCTGGGGAATACACGCCAAAGATTTGAAAAACATTTGAGTTAACATCTGTAGATGAAAGTGGTGGACTAGAAGTTCCCCAGGGAGGCAGCTATGGCCAGCAGCTGATGGTAGGTAACAGGACACTGCAGCTGGGGCCCTTGCTCGCCGAGCCTGTAACAACCCTTCTCTGTAGGGTGGCAGGATTAAGAATAAGGCCAAGATAATGGAATTTGTGCATGCCTGGTCTGCTTGGTCTGCCTGACCAGAGCACTGATATCACTGTGACAGCTGCCTTCTCAACACACTCCCCTCGCAGCAAATGGTGGGCCAGTCTGTCAGCTGCATATGTGTGCTTAACAGTGACATATTGGCAATTAAAGAGAGAATGATTCACTTTTGTACTGGATATGGGTAAGTAATCCATGAAACACACAAGCATGAAACGTTAGGGTAGAGGAGTCCTGGCACAATTCAGGGCAGCTTTAGCAGGATTTGTTTCCCTTTTACAGAAGGAAAAAGAAACACTGGAAATTTGAAATTACCGCATTTGTTTTAATTCTTGGAGTGGGTTTGTAATATTCAATACTTAGAATCTTGATTGAAGCAGAAATTCTGGCTGCTTAGCAATAATCCATAACTAATCACTTATTAAAATAATAAAATATGCATGAAAGACTCTACATTTAACTATTAACTTTTGAAAACCTCAGCTATAAATTCTAAAGCTGTAATAAATTCTGAAGCATTAGGGACATTGTTCAACTCTAGATCACTGTAAGGCTGGTGGCTTGCTACCCTTTGGCACTTAAGGGCTTTTGAAGACAATAACAAAATATTTTTCTGAAAAGGAGAATTAAAAAGGGAAGTTAAAAGACAGTTGTCAAGTTAAATCTGCAGAAACAGTATCTCAATCTCACACTCTTTACGAAAATTTTTTATTTTTCTCTTTTTCTGAAATGTTTTACTCTCCTATGGAATTGGAGTTTGGCCTGTGAAAACTTGTATGTGTGCTCAGACGCAGAGAAGAGACAAAAAGGGCTATTTTTATGTATCAAATAAAAAGATGCTGAGGTTAAAAAAATATTTTAGGGATATTCCAAACCAAAAACAGATGAAGAAAAAGCTTGTGGGGAGGAGATAGTTCCTACCCAGTGAGAACAGGCCTTGAAAGCTTTGTACATCATTCTTCAGACACCATTCACAATCCAGGTGAATTCATCAAACCTCAGAACCTAGATTCAGATTTACTTGAGTGAGTTTGCACTGCTAGGTCCATTTGAGAAATTATTGGGCTCTGCTCTTTATTTTAATCACACTGTCCCTTTCTCTACTGTTTACTGGTCTCAACCTCTAACCGTCTACAAATTGGGAAAGACCCTGTTCAGGACCACCATCTACAAAAACGTGAAAGAAGAAATAATTTTTAAGAAGGATTCCTGTTCTCAGCTACTTTTCCTCAAATGTTTCTGTGGCTTAGTTTGCTCAGGTCCTGTTGCCATCAGAGGAAAAGTGTGCCATGCCATGGTGTCAGGGGCAGCAGCAGGAGTTGATGGTATTGCTACTGCTGTGCTGCTGCTCCACCTGCCAGCTGTTCTGCAGGAAGCATGGCGCTTGTCCTGACACTTTTTCTCATGGGGAAAAGGCAGGAAGAGCTTCTGCCTCTTAGCTGGGGAGCTGGCAGAAATTTTCTGAGTCTATACATAGATTGGTGTCTCTGCCTCAAGATGCCAATAGGAGTGTTTAGGAAGCCCTGCCTAAATCATTGCTTTTAGCTTCATTGGCTGCCTAGTCTTTAGTTCTTTTGTAGCCCATGACAGGGGCTCTTTCCCGACTGTGGTTCATCTTTCAACTCTTAAGTTCTGCTCAATTTTTTTTTTTGTCTCTTTCAAACACTAATTACAGGGCAGTTCCATGTCAGAAATGGATTTTCCAAGTGAGAAGTCTTCTAGATTTATTTTCTCACTGTACTGTAATACAAAAACTCTTTCAGTCCTCCTTTTTGATTAAAAAAATGAAAAGTTGTATCTTAAAGGGTGTACCACTTAGAAATTATTTATTCAGATGAATAGAGAAGCTCGTATATTTTTCATATAAAGTTTTTGTAGTTAGTGAATATGCTGTCTGAAACCCGGCTTTGATAATCACTGACTTCTTTTCAAGATAACTGTTGATTAGCAATTATTGTTAGCTCTTTGCATGGTACATTCTGCCCCTTTCATTACTTCTCTTGCTCTGATTTTTTATGACAGAATAAAAAGAGAAAGAATATATTTAAAGTCTGTAAGATATGTTTGATAGTGCAAGGTAGGACTTTGGCCACAAAGGGACATCTGTCCTCATTTAGTAAACTTTTTTCCTTGACATTTCAATTGTCATAAGGTAAATTTGTCTGTGGTGCTTAAACTTTAAACACTTTAATATGAGTTTTCAAAAGAGTCACACTGGCATCAAAAGCAACGGCACAAAACAGCATTTGAGCTCTCTCTCGGCTTCCTAGTGAAATTATAACAATAACTTTTCTTCCTTTTGCTTTCCTTTTGTCTCTCTGTCATTGTCTGTTTCCCCACCTCCCTCATGTCCTCCTTCCCTCCCTTTCTCCTGGAATATTCAGAAGGGGAAGCAAGCCATACGGTATGTCGTCTGCCAGAGACACCCTGAGAAGACCACTCCTTTAGCACGCCAGGCTAGGAGAGACTCATACTGACCAGACCCACATTGCTGGTGAGACTCTCCCAGAATGTGGGGCTGTGATTTTGTCCAGACGAAGGAGAAAGGTTTTTTGGTTTTCACTATTTCATCTTCTTTAGTACTAGGATGACTCCTGAAAGACCAATGAGGTAAAGGGCTCTCTTGATCAGAAAGAGGAGCAGGAATTAACTGTTGTTAATTGTATTGTACAGGTTGTCTGGAAGCTCCAGACAATTTTAGAATGCCACACACCTATTGCTTATGCCCTAAAAAGTGTTATTTGATATTAAATGTGATAGCAGAGGCTGCAGAGTACAGCCTTTTTACAGAGAGGGAACTAACTGTTCCCTCTTTGCTGTGGAACTAACTGTTTCAGGCCCTCCTAGGCCCCACAAAACCGCTGTATCTCAGTAACCTGATGAATTGTGCACATCAGTGTTGCTTTCCATGCAATTATTTTTAAGACGTTATATCACACTGTTTACAAAACATAAACGTGAGAGCATGTGTTGGAAAGATGGCAAGAAATTGCTTTTCATATCTGCTTGCAGGATTTCAGCTGCAGTTTCTTCAGTTTCAAATGGTCCACAGGCCATTTACCATTTACCAGTTCTAATTTAGCTCAATAAAAGCGACACTTGCTCTTGCCTCTTTTGCTGCTCACTGTGATATCTTAAAATCAGGAAGGCAGAGTGAAAAATGTTGCATTCTCTTTTGACACCCCTACCAATACAAGGCACTAATTAATGAGGAACTAAGTGCCATCAAAAGCACTAAATAGAACAACAGAGCTCAAGAGAAAAATACATAGTACTTCGGATAATGATAAATTTTATTAATCTTAGCTGATAGTCCTGATAATGCAAGGAAAAAGTATAGTTTTCTCAATCTTTAACATTGAGGAAAAAAATGGTGGTGAGAAAGCAAAGAATAAGTGAGATGGCATCCTTCATATAAGGTTGCTTTGCATAATGACTTACCTTTACCCATTGATTTTACAGAGTTTTACTCCTCTCTATCCCTCTCTCCTCACTGGAAAGAGAGAAATGGGATGATAGGTCTTCAGATGGAATGCTGTTTTTGTTATAGTTCAAAGTTTACTCATGAAAGTGATCACTAAGACTGCCATAAATTTGTGATGAAGAGAGATAACAGAGGATAATGATCATATCAATTGCAGCTAAGTATTCAGTATTGCTCATGCCAGCAATACTGCTGAAATCTGCTCACATGTCTCTAAAAGGCGAGATCCCCACCTTTAAAAAATGCATAAGCCAGTAGACATTGAAAAAGTTCTATAACAGCATTTTTTATTGAGAAGTGAGGATGCTGCCAGCATCCCAGGCTAGCTTGTCTGAGAACACCCCAGGAATGTTGCCTGAAGTATGGAGCGTGATCTGTAACAGAGGACAGCTACAGATGTTGGCTTTTTAGCCCAAATATTAGCATCTCCTGTGTTTTATTCCTCAGAAGCCTGATTCAGTAGCTATGTTGGCTAAGAGAGCACCTGCCTGAAAAACAAAAGCCAGTTTGGAGCTGTTGCAGACACACATCTTTTTTGTAGACTAGTTGCAAACCGTCATATATAAAATATCCAGTAGTGATATACTCTAGGTCAGCAATAAAGAACCCAGACAATAATGTAAAACATTTCAAATAATCATCCAATAATGGTGTTGAGGGTGGAGGGGATGAAGAATTTTTCTTTTGCTTTTTATTGTATGTGTGTGGAAGTCAGTAAAAAATTTAAATATGAGTTTATTCCTAAACTAACAAAAGTGGATTTGGGCATTTCAAAGGGGTTTTGCTGGTGAAAATGAGAGGGTTTTTTTAAAATTATGTATATTAGTTGTACTTATGTCAGCCCAGCACTGCCGTCTTGCACACTCTGTCTCGGACACCGCAAGAACTATGAATACATGCACGTAAGGCACATCTGAATGTGTTTGCACAAAAATAGGCATTAAGTGCACAATGCAACTCAGTTCTGTAACAGACACTTGGTTATGCACGAGGTGCTTTGCTTCCCTCACGGGCTGAGTTATCCCTGCAGAAGCCTAGAATCTGTATACTCAGCTTCTACCTGACTAGAGAGAGGATAGGAAGACGAAGAGCAGCAGTGGGAAAGTAAACAAGTTAAATGAGTTGTGGTAAAGTAGTGATGAAAAGTGGTTATTAAACAACTGCTGTCGCCAAATAATCCTTGAAAAAACTGCCTCTGATTTATCATTTCACAGAGATCCTGCAGACCAGTAATTACTGAAAGTTCTTTTTTAATGAAGGTGAGAGCACATGGGAGAAATCCTGCTTATACTATTCCCACTGCCCCTCTCCTAGTGGTAACGTATGGCTGTGAATTTGGATATGAATCTCAGAGAGCTAGGTAAAAAGAACAGTTGAAAACAGATGGCAGCAGTTACAACTGGCATATTCCCAGTTGGTGGCTTTAGCATTTAGAAATGAGCATCTGTTCTTCTCCCCTATTGCAAAGTGATTCTAACTCAGAGGTGTTAAAAATACGTAAGTTGCTGTTTTATTCATTTTTGCTGTTTACTGACTTTAATGACATATTGAATAAAAAGTACAATGTTTACCTGTGTGGCAAGGGAATCAAAACAGAAATACAGGTCTCTGATGCAGAACCTGAGGTTATAAAGTAAATTATAAGGGGGAGGGGGAGAGGAAATTGTGTGTGCTTATCCTAATACTGGAAAGAGAGAATTATTGAAAGCTGAAGCTGTAGGAACATGAAGGTCCAACCTTTATAACACATTTCTGATGCTCATTTTAAGTATCATCTTACTTTTTAAATAGCTATTAATAAACCCTTAGGACTAAAGAAAACAATAATTTGCTTAACCGTCTCATTATTGCATCACCTTAGAGCATTGAAAATTCCAGTTCTGCCTTCAGAGATGATCAATATTAGTTTGAGGTCGATTTTTACTTTATTAAACAGTGAATTTTTACATACAATACAGTTAGGTATCATTAAAGCTAAAAAAAAACCAAACCCAAACAGTTCCCATTTAAACATAGTTTACAATATCTATAGTTTCTAGCATCGGATAAGATCTTAAGGGGCAGGCAACTCAAGAGGACTATAAGGATGTTTTGAGGTCATGCAAGGACAAAATTCAAAGGTCCAAAATTCAGCTAGAACTTCATCTTGCCATAAAAGACAATTAAAAAATGTTTCTATGAATACATCATCAGCAAAAGGAGGGCCAAGGAAAATCTCCATCCTTTACTGGATGCAAAGGGAAACATAGTAACAAAAGATGAGGAAAATGCTGAGGTACTCAATACCATCATTGCTTGTCTTTGATAGCAAGGCTAATTGTTCTGGGGGTACAATAAATTGGAAGACAGGTATGGTGAGAAATATGAAGCTCCCATAATCCAGTAGGAAACAGTCAGTGACCTGCTACACCACTTAGACAAGTTTATGGGGCCTGATAAGAACCACCCGAGGGTACTGGTTGAGCTGGCAGAGGTGCTCACTGTGCCTCTTTCAATCATTTAACCCAAATCCTGGCTAACCAGGGAGGTCCCATCTGGAGCTTGGTGAATGGAACACCCATCTGCAAGAAGGGAAGGGTCAAGGAGCAGATCATGCTGGGTGGCATCATGTGGCGCAACCAAGGGATCAGGCCCAGCTAGTGTGGGTTTGGGAAAGGCAGGTCCTCCTTGACCAACCTGGCCTCCCCCTATGACAAGGGTGACCCACTTGCTGGGTGAGGAAAAGGCTGTGGGTGTTGTCTACCTGGACTTCAGTAAAGCCTTTGATTCTGTTTCCCATGGCATTCACCTGGAGAAACAGGCTCCCCATGTCTTGGGCAGGTGTATTCCTTGCTGGGTTAAGAACTGGCTGGACGGCTGAACCCAGAGTGATGGGGAATGGAGGTAAATCCAATTGGTGGCCAGTCACTAGGGGTGTTCCCCAGGGATCAGTGTTGGGTCCAGTCCTGTTTAACATCTTTATTGATGATGTGGGCAAGGGGGTCGAGTGCACCCTCAGTCACTTCACAGATGACACTAAGATGGGTGGGATCACAGATCTGCTGGAGGGCAGGAAGGCTCTGCAGAGGGATCTGGACAGGCTAGATTGGCTGGCCAAGGCCACTTGTGTGAGGTTAAACAAGGCCAAGTGCTGGGTCCAGCCCTTCAGTCTCAACAACCCCCTGCAGAGCTGCAGGCTGGAGGAATGTGGCTGGAAATCAGCCCGGAGGTAAAGGACCTGGGAGTGCTGGTTTACAGTACCTGAACACGAGCCAGTGTGTGCCCAGGTGGCCAAGAAGGCCAATGGCATCCTGGCCTGTATCAGCAATAATGTGGCCAGCAAGACCAGGGCAGTGATTGTCCCCCTGTACTGGGCACTGGTGAGGCCCCATGTTGAATCTTGTGTCCAGTTCTGAGTGCCTCGGTTCAGGAAGGACATTGAGGTGCTGGAGTGAGTCCAGAGAAGGGCAATGGAGCTGGTGAAGGGTCTGGAGCACAGTCTGATGAGGAGCGACTGAGGGAGCTGAGATTGTTTAGCTTGAAGAAAAGGAGGCTCAGGGGAGACCTTATCACTCTCTACAATGGCCTGAAAGGACAGTGTAGCCAGCTACTTCTTCTGAGTAGCAAGACATAGAATGAGAGAAAATGGCCTTGACTTGTGCCAGGGGAGTTTTAGGTTGGATATTAGAAAAAATTTCTTCACCAAAAGGGTTCTCAGATATTGGAACAGGCTGCCTAGGGAAGTGGTTCACCATCCCCTGTAAGTATTCAAAAGATGTGGAGATGTGGATTTCAGAGACGTGGTTTGGTGGTGGTCTTTGCAGTGGGAGGTTAATGGTTTGGCTTGATCATCTTAAAGGTGTTTTCAAATCTAAACAATGTTACGATCTTTGTGAAATGCAAAAAAGCATTTACAAGCTAGATTTGTAAGACAATGCTATGAATATATTTATCCATTTTAAGCTAGAAATGTGTATGACACATGACAGCCTTAATTTGATGTGACTGTGCATAAAATCATGGCAATCACGCTTTTAGGCCTGAACCTGTGCTATGGAGTCTGGATAAGAACCAGAGTCCATCTGGATGGATCCGGCCATAAGATTAATTCTTCAGGGCACAATTCTTTTCATATCTTTTGGCCTTAATGCCTGTACAGAAGGAGATGGAATAATTTTTATGATGCTAAGCTTTTTATAATGAAAGATCAAAACATACAGTGATAGACAGCTTCCTGAAGGACTCTCTTATCTAAGTTGTGTCAAGGTTCTGTTGCAGCATGTGTTTACTTAACACATATATTGAGGAGAGGAAGCAACTGAGTTGTTTTAAACCATGTCACTTTCAAAATGATATTTGATTCTCTATTATTTTGAACCTTTATAAGGTTTTGTTTTACTTTTCCAGTGTCTGGACCACTCCAACCTGTTTTGAGTTGAAGTCAGATCATTAAAACAGAATCCTGATAAAATAAAAATTATGCTCGGAGGTGGAACTGAATTTGAATCCAAAGAATTTGAACTTTGGATTAGATCTGATGGCTACTGTTTGAATTTAAGAGTTTTTGTCCCTTATGTTTGTTTACTTCCAGTCCCAGGGTTCCTGCTAAGTCTTGAGCTGCTTACAGAGCAAGGAAACATAAAAATTACAGTTTTCCCTATTCCGATTAAACAAATGTAGAAGTCATATGGCATCCTTGGGAGAGTGAAGAATGTCTCTTGTTCCTAGAGATGGGGCTATTGGAATATGATATTTAGGTAACCGTGTTGGATGTCACGTTACAGACTTTTCAGACTTTGTGATTGATGGTTATATGAGAAAAGTTGAAGAACAAGTTTTGACACAGGAGGCGTTTTATTGGTACTTACATGGTAAACCAGTGTGCTTGGCTATCCACCACTAGCATATCTGCTGCCCAGGTTCCCGGGAATTAGCGAATAGGCATATGCTATAAATGGAAATGGAAGGAAATAAAGATAAGAATGTCACCATTTTTATTAGAAATTAACATTGAAGATTCTTGTTTTTTATCTATCCCAGGTTTCATTACTGGAAAATTGATTATCTTCTCTAAGAAAAATGCAGTGCATTACACAGTCCTGTCATTTTAGTACTTCTATTGCATACGAATTGAGCCCTTGAGTTGCCTGGTAATAACTCTTTCAAAAAACCCTATTTTTATTCTTTTAAGTGAAAGAGGCTCATTTTATTTTTAAACGACATATTTTTTTGCTGTATCTTGCTCCTTCTTCCCTTATATGAAAAAAGCTCTTTATAGAAATGTGTAAATGTTGGGAAAGTGGTTAGGGAAGAGTATTTACTGAGAAGAATGCTGTTCATGTAAATACAAGATCAACGAGTTACTTTAGTGTTTCGAGTGGTTAGCTTTCATCACAACAATAGGTACTGACAAAAGCCATCTATCAGTTTTGCAATGTGATGTTTTGGTTCAATAGCTGTGATTCTCAGTATTCATGCAAAAAGTACGATAATCTTTTTTTTATATATATATATATGTATGTATAAAAAACTTTTACAATCAAGCACTTAAAGGACCAAATCTCTCTCAAACTACTCTTATATGGTTATGCTGACCTGCATGCACATGTGTTGCTAGTTGTGAATTCACTTGTAAAGACCTGAGGTTGCAGGTGCTGCCTTGCGGTATTTAGCATTTAAAGGCATAACCAAACCAGACATACAGAATCTGATTCAGTCCTTTAGCCTCAAAGTTCTGTTATTTTTTGATGCATTTAGTGGACTGAACATAAAATTGCAGTGGAGAAAGGGATGATCCGTAATAATCGTTTATAAGTACCCCTTTGTAGTGATTTATGTTCTTCTAGTCCATGGAAGCCTGCCTTTCATTTTTGCTCCAAAATTCTGACTTTGATAACCTTTATCATTCTTTGTCAAACACTTCTGTTGATTCTGAAGAATGTAAACTACTTCTTTGGTATGCATTGTGGCAATTTCTCTGTGGACTGGGTTTTATTATTTTTAGAAAACCTCTGAACCTCTAATGTATAATTTTCTATATAGTTACACACTGTTCTTGATAAATAGAGCTGAATTACCTGGCTGAAATCAAGCTTATTATTTTTGTTAATAGAAATATTTTATGATTAAATTAAATGGATATAGTCCTCCTTTTTTGAATGGATGTTTACCAACAAGCTTGTATCCATTTATTAAACTTTGCCAACAAGCTAGTTTCCATTTATTTAATTTTGCTAGAAAAACAACTAGCATTAAACTGGTGCAATCATCTGAGTGTTAGCAAAACTCAAGGTGAATCATCGATCAGAATTGTCCAACTACCTCAACTGAAGTTTAAAAAAAAAAAGAAATCTCCAATGGAAATTCTCCACCCTGTGATACCTACGTCCTTCACAGCTTTTATACTTTATATCCCAGGCAGTATAAAATTAATATTACAAGGTAAGGCTTATTGCATACATACATATGAAGACTATAAGCAAACACTATCATCAGCAGAAATGTAGTCCTGGACCTTTAGCCTGCCACCTGGATTTCCACCTGATGGTAATACAGATAATTTTCGGTGTGTATTAATCATGACAATGGACCAAGGCCATGCTTTTTACATATTTATTTTGTAATCACAGAGATGTTATATGCAACTAAATTCAGGTTATGAAGATCTTGACTCATGCAAAACCCAAACTATCAGCATAATAGGGTGAACTAGTTGCTTGTGTTCATATCCAGCATTTTGTCTATCATAGTGATATAATCTTCATCATTGTGGTTTCCTGAACTATCTTTTCTTTCATACCACGTGTAAACACTATGACAGCCCCATTTCTCCACAAATTATAACAGACGCTGAAGAGTAAGCAAGACATAAAATGAAGACATAAAAATTACTGTAATTAAAATATTGTAACTGTCTAAGAGTAACAAAGAGAACATTTCAAACCTGGAACTAAGTAACTAAGCTATATGTTTCAATGACTTTCTGGAATATTCATATGAATTGCTGGGCAAGTTTCTGCTTGCTTCTGTAGAAGTAAGTGTACGAGACGATGTTTACATTTCTGTGTGTAGATGAACATTTTTACAGACCTAAGCAAAAAATTTGCAATAAATTATCGTAAAGAGCTAAGTGGATTTTTTTGTGTTCATGTTTATGAAAAAACTGCACATATTTCTAACAGTCTGTTGATCTAGAAAATTCAAAACACTACTTAGGAGAAATGACTTTGTGATACTGTTTCAACCATTGATTGCAAGTGCTAAAGTCTTAAAATGAGGTTGTTGATATGAATGCTTATGCAAAGTTCATTTCATTTCCGTGGATATCCCAAGAAAGTCCTTATAAAATTTGCATATGTTGAGCATTTGTTCTGGCAAAATCCGTTTGGATTAGTATGCACCAATAGCAGAAACATTAACTGTCAATACAGAATGCAATTGTGACAATCTCGTACTTGAGACTCTTTCAGACAAATAAATTTGATTCCTTCTGCTTTTTTTTCCCCACATGTGCGAGTTTGGTCACTGAAATCCCTGGCCAATTAGAGTTCTAAATAGAATTAGGAAGCACCTGCTTTCCATTCATCACAGACTAGAAAATGGAATAAGTGTTCCAAGAGTTACACACTTGTCTGCAGTTGCATATGGTACTGAATCAGTTCTGCCACTGACATAGTGACAGAGGTTAAAGCTTCTACAGGACCCAAGGCTTCTATAGGGTCCTCCTTCTTGATAAGGTTTTTTTCGTATCTTGTGCTCATATACTGACGGTACCACTCTTAAGCAAGGTTAAAGCTAGTCCAACATGGAAATGGTGGCTGATTTCTGAATATCCACTTTAAAGACAAGAATATTTGCTGATAGTCTTTGAAAAAGGTTGTAGAAGGAATGCCAGGAGAAAACATGAAAATGTAAGGCAAGGTTTTTTGTACCAACTTCTCTCTAAGTCCCTGCTGCAGAACCTTTGAACGGTTGCTCTGTTTTAGTATTGTCCTTCAAATTCCCAAATGTAGGTGTATTAGGCTGACAGGTCTCACTTCGTCCTAGTATGCCTAATTGTTTACATCATGATTGGGTTGACCTGTTAGGCAATTCCTGTGTAGGTAGAGCATGTGAACTCAAATCGAGTTCTGGTTTAAGCTCAGCCAGCAACTCAGTACCACGCAGTCCACCTACCCCCAATGGGGAGGAGCATCGGAAAGAACGCATGGTTTGAGATAAGAACAGCTTAATAGTTGAAACAAAATAAAATGTGATAATACTAACAACACCAACACCAATAATAATAATGATAGTAAAGAAAAGGAGAGAAATAAGCCCCAAGAGAA
>VZTA01021941.1:0-33976 GCA_013398855.1 Mohoua ochrocephala
CCCATCCTGGGATTCTGTGAAATTGCATTCCTACTGATGCCCTGCTCATGCAGATCTGGAAGCCAGCCCTGCAGGGTGCACTGTGAGAAGCATCGTGCCCCTAGGCCAAACAGAGCCACCCTTTGCATTCAGCATTGCTCTGGACACATTTAAAATCTTGCTATTCCCAAGTTTCCCATCAGGCTTCTGATGTTTTCACACTTCTCCTCCTTATCACCTATCGTGCTAATCCATGCTCCAAGATGTGGTGATGCAAGGACTAATTCCTAAGCAGCTGCTTTTGGGCACTGCATGTTGCATTTCAAAATGGCCGCTCCCTGCTCCATGATACTTGTGCAATTAACAATTAAGACAGTTCAATTTTCGTTAGTGAGTACAGGCTCAATCTGGCACTTGAATTCTTGCCCTTGGAGCCCAGGAGAGTTAGAGCATTGGTTTCTGAGACAAAACACTGTCCCATTTCTTCTGTGCAATTAAAAATAACCACTTAGTTTTAGATAATAATAGAGGACAAAATACCAAGTGCTATCAAAAATATTTAACCACACACAAGTGGTACATACTTAAAAGACCTTAGAGACTGGCATGTTATGCAAACCAATCAAGCTCTCAGGGTCTAATTTGCAACTAAAACATTTTAAACAGAAGTAAAATCGAATGTGTACAGGTTATATATAAAAATGCAGATGGCTACAGGCAAAAGACACTAAGTTAATGCTGCATGGCTTTCACTGAGACCTCACCTCAGTGTTCTCAAAGTACTTTGCAACTACTGATTAACCTGTTTTATGAACGAGGGATATCTCTAGCTTCTAATTATTTCTACAAAGGGTGAGGTAAGACAGAAGGTCAGCGCTGTAACCAGAAATGGAAAGTCTAGGTGCATATTTTCAAAGCAGAGAAAGAAAATTATTTTAGGGTACTAGACTAGCAACTGCATGAAATTTAACTTTCTTATTGAGTTCTGAGATCTTAAAGAACTTTAAATTTTGAAGTCTTGACTATGTTCATAAATATTTTCTAATGAACAGTCTTGACTAAGTTCATAAATATTTTCTAATGGACTAGCTTGATAATGCAAGGTCAAAAAAAAGAAAATTCACCATGTAAAGTTCAGCAAACTTCTGTATCTTTTTAGAGATTACATTACTATGATGTAGAAAGAAACTGAGATCGATTTCCCAGAGAGGCTACGACAAACCTCTCCTTTTAGGGCAAACGAAGTATAGAAACAGAAATGCCAAAGAACAGTGGTGCTCACTAGGCACAGGAGTGTACTGCAGCCTGAAATCTAGCAGCAGCTAGTTAAACCCCCACAAAATTTGTCTTCCCAAGGTTTCTGACTGGTGGGCTGGCAGATGGGACTCTGCTACTTCTGCATTTGCTGCCTTGATAGATTAATGAAGGGCTGTTATTGCTGCTGCTGCTGTTTCCACTGGACGTGTCATCAACTGGCGTGGAAACTTCATTCAGCATTGCTGAATAGCAGGCAAAAAACCCCATTTTGGCTGGAAGACTTTCATCAAGACTCCCTCCCAGATGGAGAAAGCAAATATCTTCAGGAGACCTCGCAACACGCAACGTCCTGGACCATAAGGGGGTGGGAGAGGAGTTAGCAACACTGTGAAACATGGAGTGTGGAAGTGTAGCTGTAAGCTGGAGCTTCAGAAAAGATGGAAAGCGTTCTTTTTCCTTGAAGGATTGGTCATGGCAGAGAGCTCGGGCAACTTGTGCACAGCGACAGGGGTTGCACACAACGGGAACGTGGTAGAGCTGATTTTACAGAAACATTATCTATGGGTTAGTGGGTGGACAAAAGGTTTTCTCAACAGGTTTTTACAGATCTAATCACACACAGAAAGTTCAAATGGTTCTCTTTAGCCTCTACGTAGTGCTACTTTACAGAGAGCCTGTTGCTTTAATTTAATTTCTTGAGACTTCTTTTGACTTTTGGTACTTCACTGCCTGGAAAATTATTACTGACACTGGAAATATGGTGCCTGGTTACGAACACTGCAATGAAGATATGAGGTTGCCAGACATATTGTAAACAGAGCATAATTACAGCATTTACAGTTGAACATCAAAATGGAAAAAGATGCCAAGTGGCATTTCTCATAAGTTAATATTGGGACTGATACCATCTAACATCTTCCTAAATAATTTGGAAAATTAAGTAAACTGCACATTGACTGCATACACTGTACACACGAGAGGAAGATGAACTACAACACAGCAGGTTGGTAGGTCGAAAAAAAATCCCAGAAAGATCTGGAGGTTTTAGAGGGAGAAAGAGAAGGGTGCATTTAAGAGGAAAACTAATCTAGACAAATGTAGAATAATAGGCTTAGACAAAATTAACACCCATCTCAAGTAACCAAATGGGAAAAAGCCAATTTTCATTTAAAAAAAAAATCCAAGAGATTTCACAGTTTATTCACACTGAAAATTCACATTGGGGTATATGCATCAGGTTTGACAACTTGTTTGCTACATTTCAGCCTGACATGATTTTAAAGGAAGAATAATAGATTGCCTTAAAAACCTGCCTTTTAAAATACATTTTTACTTATTTTAAACATGTACAGAATGCTCATGAAAGACCCAATTTACAGGCCCATCAGCAGAAATAATAAAAAGCAATGTGACATCAGTGAGAGACACAGAAGCAGCACATACAAGCCTCTGGATGGAAGTCAGGGAGCCAAAGTCCATCTGCCTCCAATACTGTCAAGGGGTTCTCAGTGTTCACTATGCAGCAGAGCAAAATTCATGAAATATTAAGCTGCCACTGATTTGTTGACTTTAGTTTAGAAGCTCAGCTAGACCTTGGGGAAAGCTATTACTTTGTAAAAGGTAAGATTCTGAGGGATACGAAATAAAAGACCTTCACAGATGCTGAAATAAGCTCGCCGAGTTAAATGCCTACTGTATACACTAATGAACCTCGAACATTATCTGTAGGATGGAAATTGTCAAAAGAATGTACCCTTGCAATAAAATTAACCTGTAATTAGATAAACTCACCAAGTAGAGAAAACATATTTGATGACACAAAAGCCCCCTGCATGGACTGTTAAACAACTGCTCCTGGCTGAGAGTTGGAAGAGCACACCATCTTTTTCCCCACCATGATTTGGTCAACCATACCCACAGTACAGTACATTATTTCGTCACAGGAATGATTCATTACAAGAAAATATTAAAAACTTCATCAAAGTGAGTGTTACTTTTCTTCCTAACACAGCAATCCAAATACAGCTGATGCAGACAAAATGGCTGATGGGATAGCAATCAACAATATTTTATTTTTTTTTTTACGTATGCTTAAAAACCTGCTTACCAAGGGGAGCCATATATTCTGAATCCCCTCACCGTCACTTCAGAGTCTTGAAGATAGATGCAGTTTGTTAGAAGAGACTGTACATTTTCATAGCTCTCTGGCTTCAGCTTAGAAACAGAGGGGAAATAGTAAAAGTCCTGCTTGATTAAGTCAGCCATGAATTCCTGGTCAAAGGTCAATTCATGATTTCCTGCTATCACAATCTTGTATTCATAGGGCAGGCTACCTAAAACAGTGAAAAACAAACAAATTACTTGTTTTATGGAAAATCTGATAAAAGCAAACAGATAGACAAAGTGTTATCGATTCCTGTAATATGCTCACATATTTGAAACAATCGAGCCTACCCCTACTACATGTTATTGTAATTCCTGCTGATTTCAGGTAAATGACATTACTGTCTTTTTCATGGCACACTATGATTTAGCATGCTTAGCATTAATGTGTTGAAATTACTTTCAACTCATCAACCTTAAAAACCAGTCTGCAGACTTCTGCTCTACTATTTACTTCTAGTTAATTGCCATTTGTGCTGCAAGTATCATTTACTGTGACAGTGATGATAACTCTTTGACAGAAATTAGGGTTCAAAGAAGATCAGCCGTAATGCTTCATAAAATCATGTCAGCTCTCTTCTCCCAGAGCTGAGGTCTTTGTCAGCCTCTACTGACGAGGTCTAACACTCAGAACTTGGGTCAGCCAGAGGGGTCTTTGCCCTGACATTAATATTGAGCCTTCGAACAAGGCAGGGATTCGGTCTGGCTGTCAAAAATCCACATCCCACAGTGAAATCTCACCATTTGCCTCTATCCCATGGTTTTTTTCCTGCTCCATTTTCTCAGTGACTCCCTTAGCTCCATGGACTATAATTTAAAGTGACTCATGTTCAAGAATATTTTACAACCCGTATTTAGTGAAAAACCTTAGAACAACCTCCTGATGAAGGCAAGAATATATATGCCCACACACGTGGGCTCTTCCTGAGAGCAGCACTGAAACAGAAACTTTCCACCTGACTCCGCATTTGGTTATTCACTGGATTCTGCCCCTGAGAGCTGGCATCTCCTGCCTCAGACAGCTCAGCACAAACCTCCTAAGTACATCTGGGAGGAAACAAAGACAGAAACTGTGCAAAACTGCATTCATTAGCTTTGTTTCTGCACTGTTAATTTGTATCAGGATGAAGACGGTCAGAAGAGGAGACTGGGACCAGAAAGAAATATTTCATTGAAAATTAAACCCACCTTGCATAACAGCAATCTTGTGGGGCTTTAATTTTAGAAATGCACTGTTGATAACATAAAAATCCTTAGCGATGGCCCAAGCTTAACCTGGAGGCAGGCTATTTAGAGAATGCAAAAAACCAGTTAATATGCAACGGCAAAAGTTGGCATGAGTAGGACTTCAGGATAAAACGCAACAGCGTGATTCAGAGTTACGGAAACAGAAGACAGAGCAGGGCTGGCCCAAGGGAGGTGACACGGGGCTGAACTTTGCCAAATGAAGACGTGGGCGATTCTGAAGTAAGAGTTTCAGACACTCGTAACACCTGTATTAGGAAAGCTGATAGTGCAGGTTCCACTCTTTCCTATGGACCAAATATATATGTGTCTTTAGAATACTTAACAAAAACTCTTTTCAGATATTTATAATTACATGTTAAATGTTGAAGGTTCAGTGATCTACCTGAAAGACTTCTCCTTTTTGCTTCTGAAACACTCAGCATTTTGCAGATGTTTACTCCACCTGTACAAGCTTTCCAGGTGTGTGCACACGTACACGCACAAGTTTAAAATGTTATTTACGTGCTGCAACATGTAGGGGCATCTTCAGGCCTTAAAGGAATAAAGAAATCCCGTATGCCACAATATTGTTACCAACTCCATTTCTGTTCTGTTTGGTAAATCTTTTCCAGCTCATCTGATCCATCCATCTAGCAGCCAAGAACCTGTATGAGCTGGTTATAGTTGTTGCTTCCACTAATGTATTTATGTCATGTTGCTGTCTGTGGGTGTTACTTAGGCAAATTAGCAAATTACTCTAAATGTACAGTTACATTTATTATAGTGGCGGCCAGAAGCACTGCTGTAGTTACAGGTCTGTCAGCTTTTCAATTAACAACTGTGGTTTTGATGAGTATGCAGCTCAGTTGTTTGAGGTTTCTTTTCTTTCATTCCACACCAGGCTATGGTAAAACTATTTCCTTTTCTTTGTCTCCTCAACTATACTCTTTACCCTTTAAATCTTAATTTTTTTTGACCAACAGGGTATTTTCTGCTGCCTGTTCATAGATTTAGCAATATTTTGTTCAAACCTTGTTCCTCGGAAGACTTTAGAACGTGCTTTGCTTTTTACTCCGAGTGCTCTTGAAGTACAAAGTCAGACTCAGGTATAAATCTTTGAAACCTTGCTCCTGCCTAGGCACTGCTGTTGTGAAGTTATGTGTAAGGAACAGATTTCAGCAGAATTTGTGGCCCTGGCTTCCTTGGCTAGGAGCAGGACATCCCCAAGAGCACATAATCTAAGAGCTGTTGTACGGCTGTGTTCCTACACATAACCCTAGAACAAACACATCTCCATTCTTTATCCCAACAGCTCTTGATCACAGATAATTCGAACACTTCCAGGTTCATCAGTTATTCCCACACCTGCACCCAGGATGGAGTAACTTCACTCAAGAAGACTCTGCAAGTGAGTCTTTGTGGCCATGGCACCCTGGCTGTGTTAATCACCAGTGAAACCCGCTGAACAAAGGAAGTGATCTTTCTCCTCCATGTAGCACTTGTGAGACCTCTGGAGTGTGGTGTCCCATCCTGGCCTCTTCAGTGACAGGAAAACTACTGAGAAACGGAGGCAAGTCCATCAGAAAACTGCCAAGGTGGTTGGGACAAGGGGAGAGACTGAGATCTGAGGCTGTTCAGACCCAGAGAGGATGCAGGGCAGACCCTACTGCTGGTCTGCAACCACCTGAGCTCAGGAAAAACACAACAGCAAGTTCTCCTCCGAGGTGCACAACCAGCAGCAAAAGACACAAGTGGGAACATGCTACAAGGAAAGAATTTTACCATGAGGATGGCAAAAATGTGAAATAAGTGCCCTGAGCAGCTGGGAAATCTCTTCCCTTGAAGGCACTCGAAGTTCTCCGGGCCAAGGTTCTGGTCTCTAACTACATCTGCTTTGAGGAGGAGGCTGGACTCCATGCCCTCCAGAGGTGCCCTCCATTCTGCCTGATCCTCTAGGTTCCTGTCAATCAACTCTGGAAAACAAACCAGAATTTTAAAGAGGCTGCAATGCTAAAAGAAATCAAAACCTCATTTTGTGTCGTGATCGTAATGGAAAAAATCTATGGCAGACAGGCAGTTTAACAGGACGGGAGAGTAAGTTCCATTAACTCTGGTGTGAGTTTCTCATACTATCCATCTAGCAGAGGAGTAGGACTAAATCCCCAGCTGATAACCAATTAACATTTGATGCTAGCATATGGCTTTGCTGGTGGGCAGGTAGCAAATTTGGTATTAATACAGAAGCTCTGTGTATACAACGATACTAAAGAAAATTTATGGCTGTCACAGGAATTCTGCACACATATCCAGGACAAAATTAATTCCCCAGAAAAAATTAAGGCAGGAAGCATGTAAGAAACAGATCTGCCCTTCAGGAGTGCCAAGAAACACATGCAAGAACATATGCTACGGGAGTCAAAGATGTAATTTAAAAAATTAAAAAAAAAAAAAAAAGAAAAAAAGAAGAAAAGTTATTAATTTGGAGGAAGTTACATTTTTTTGTCTGATCTCTTCTTTTGACCAGCCAAAACAAGGCAAGTGTTTTTGTCCAAAGTCCAGGGATCCTTCTGTTCTTGGCACCTGAGAAGATTCTGCTAAAATATGCCTCTAATCTGGACATAAACTGCGACTAGAATCGGTTGGAAAAATTTTACCTAAATATTTTTCTGTATTAAAATACCACTTGGATGGAATGGGATATATTTGGAAATTCACGCAGTCTTTCTGACATTACCAAGGAAACAAAACGAAGCAAAATGTCCATTTAAAATATTTTGGGGTGAATAAAAATTTCATTTTTAGGCAAAATTTCACTTTTTTTTTTTCCTAAAGTAAGGGTTGGGGTTTTTTTTCCTCTCATAATGTTTAACTTTCAAGAAACTAAAATTATTTTCCTCCATAATCAACCTCTCTCCACTTCCTCCGATTTAGATTTGGAATCAAACATTTACAAATCAAAATCCTGTCAGAAATACACTATCTCAGATTCAGCCCTGGGCTTCAGAGCTTTCTCTTCCAGGCCACATTTGCCTTCTGCCAATTTGAAACGGGGCTCCAAGCCACCATTCACTCTGTCGGCCTCTATCTTAATGTGGGATAAGAGATTTCCCCCATCCTTTTCCTTCTTCTCAGCCACACGGCTCTTCATCTTTGCTGCCTCATTTTCCCCTTTCCATTTTGTAATCTCCCCTTATACGCAGTAAAATGCAGAAGACGCATTATCTTCCCTTTAATTTAGCAGTTTTTGCAAAAGATATCTTTTTTCTTAGGGAAAACATGAAACTTGTAGAAGTACAATGCTTTAGACTGCTGTGTGCTTGTCACTCTGTATCTGCCTGAAACTGCCCAATAGATTCAAAAGTCATTTACTATATAAAGACCCCAAAGGTAATTATGTTCCCTTGAATTTCCTGGAAGTGTCTAAGGTGACTGATGCCCAATCTGAAGGAGAGGTTTCAAAGGAATGAGGCAACTTGAACCCACAGCAGGTCTACAAGACAAGCTCCAAGAAGTCAGGCAGCAGTGGCTCTGCTCCCAGAACAACTCATCACACAAAAAACTTGGCCCCAAATTTCCTCCGTCAATGTAATTTCTTATTATTTGAGATTATTTTACTAGCAACAAGCTCAGGATATCATATTTAACATATATCCAGATGTGCACATAGCCAGATGTATTATCATCTTACAGACTTCTTCACTTCCTCCGTGGAGTTTTTGTCAGGTTACAGCAAACCTTCCCCAGAAAGTTTCTTTGCCTTCATTTGTTCAGTGTAAGAACGTGACAGCAGTTCTGGTAATACAATATGTATAGGACTGTATATATTCTTTAGCTAGGAACATCTTTGTTTATTCCTTTCATTACTGCAGATTACTAATTAAGAAAATCAACCGAACATCTAATTTTTGCATGTTTATGCACCAATTACAAAATTATTGTGGCAATTTTTAACTTCCAAACTCCAGTAGGTTCTTTTTATGGCGAACATAATTTTTACAAAATAACTTGAAGTTCTGGGGAACCATTACTTGAACTACAGGCTGCATCACGCAGCCTGCTGAGCAGCATTGTCTGCTTGCTGTCTCTCTGCAGCTGAGCTTGTTCAAAAGCGGGATTCTGCGTGCTTGAGGGTTCATCCTGTTCTATCAGCAACCCAGCAAACCAGATCAACGCTGCAAATAATCCAAGAGGAAATTCATGATGCCCATGCTCCAGGCTCCCCCTGCACCAAGTGAGGCACCTTTATCAACCTTGGACCTCCTCTGAAGCTCACAGTTGTCGTCAGCTCCCAACTTTGCCAAGCTAAATGCAAACTTCCACAGGCAGATGTGCTTTGCTTCTCTCCTGGTATTGTACTGAGCAGAATTTTTAGTATTCATTAAAAGAAGTGACAATCATGTAAGTGCCCACTTAATGCTTCTTCCCTCTCATTTCAACCTTTTAGAATACAGCAGTGAGTGATATAGTGGAAAGACTGCATAACTGTCTCAGATAGCTTTTTAGCATCTTTTTGACAGTTCTGTGTTTAAACACTGGGGCTGATGTCTGGGAAATTCACATTAACATACTTTTTGTATGGTGTGTAATCTGGAATAATACTGTAAATGAACACTCCCTCCGAAGTCATCTGTAACCTTCCAGCTCTAGCCATTCTTGCATTGAAAAAGCCAGCAATTATACCAAACACTAAAACAGCAAACACATAAAACACTGCTCACGTTGGTAAAACAGGATTCCTTAAAATAGACAAAGGCAAATCAAACTAAAAAAAACACCTGATAATAATCCAACTTAGGCTCTTTGATATACTGTGTTTTATACACACCCACACACATATAATAATTAGTCAAAATTACTTCTAAAGGAAAAGTGGCTTCCTTTTAGCTCGGTTTATTTAATTACCCCGTAATTATGCAGAACCAGCCCAATGCATAACTAGGCCATTAGAGTAGCTGCAGTGAGTCGAGACAAAAGGTTACGTGGATCTGCACCTTCTGGTCACCTGTGGTCTGAAAGAGATGTCTACAAAATTACCCAACTGCAACGTCTGCCTGGACTGAACCTTCCTTTGACGTGTCCCCTTAGATTATGGCACTTGATGGCTTGAAAGCCACCAACTATGAAAGTCACAGGGTCCGTTCTTCCGTTTTCATAAGTTGGGGGGTTTTTTTTAATACTTCCTGGGATAGTTATAGTCTTAAATTTTCTGAGGAGATAAATTCCTACCACAGCTTTTCTGCCCCCTGAAATATTCCAGTTTTGGTTACAACTTGTATCTGGGGACCACGAAAGGGAAGGAGCTGGGAAAACTGAGTTAAAAAGTAACAATTAAAAAACGTTTTACACTTCCTACATGGATCTCTGTGCACACTGATACAGATTCCTATTCAGATCTTCGGATCCCACGGAGGCGCTTTCGGCATCTCCCCCTTGTCACCTTCTGGAAGGGAAGACTACAAAGAGCCGTGTGTCATGTCAGCGTACGAGGTGCACAGCACTAATAACCATGTTTAATGTTTGTGTACAGTGCTGCACAATAGGTGTTCAAAGCGCTGTGCTGAGAATAATTAATCCTCCAACACATTCATGTGGTAGGTGGATCAAGCATCATTTTCACAATTTCACAAGGGGGAACAATAAAGAGGCTGTCAAATCTGAAGATGACTAACTAGAATTTGGTTGCCTGTCTTCCTCAGGCTCTTTCAAATATCTCTGCCAGAGGCAATGACAGTTCACAGAATCACATCCCAGATCTTTCCAGTTCCGTGGTTGCTCTCCTCACTTCTGGGCCACGCTGCCTTCCTAAAGCTACCCTTGTCTGCTAGTCTGGGATAAGACTGGGTGTTTTTATTCACTTGCTCATTTGAGGGGTCGGGGATCTCAGCATTTATGAAACCACAGACTCCGAACCCTGAAGTCTGGCTACTTTCCAATGCGTTAGTGGAAAGAGGCAAGCTCAGTATCAGTACAAAGTACAAGAGATCCCCCAGAAGCACACATGTTTGGAAGGAGGAAATGAAGGAACAATGCTTTAGCACCCATCACCTCTCCAGCTTCTCACCACTGGCACAGGAGGCGTATGTGGAAAACAGTTGCTTTGGATCATCTTCCCAACACAGGGATGAAAACTTAAATACTGCTGAGACTCAGATAGGCCAGTTTAATATTCTGAAGCTCCTAGGACATCCTAACTCCCCAGAACTAGAGAAATGCTGGGAGAGGGTGCTGCAGTGCACTTTTCTGTGTCTGAGCCTTGGATGTACAGATGCATCCGAGTCACCACACATTTAAGAAATGCGGGAAAAACCAACACTTATTTTTTAGTATGCCCACTCTTTTAAAATTGACATCTGTTCTAAATCCCTACACAGCTCAATGTTTTTCACTGCATTTCCAAAGCCATTCTTTTGTAAATAGATAATTAGTGCTTAAATACTTCTTTCAAGGAGTTTCTACATTAACATAAAAATAGTGTAATTACCGATGGTCAAAATGGCATGACTACAATATATAAATTCTAATTCCTTTTGCTGCTCTGAAGCAGATTTTTTTTCATCTCCAACATGATTTTAATCTGTTTTAAATGTGAGTATTACTGAACTTAAAAATATACCTGTTAAGAGAGGAAGAAAAATAATTACCATCATTTTGCAAAGCTGAAGAGTAAAGCAGAAGTAAAGCTAAGCCTAGTGACCACAAGTTTTTCTGAAGATCTTTTATCAAGAACTTAAAAGTAGAGATGATATTTGTTGACAAATATCTGATTCTGCCTACAGAATCTAATGCTACAAGATTAGATCAAATACAATCTAATTCTAGAAACAGGTAATTCTAGTAATGCTAGTTTCTACACTTGGTAGGCATCTTCACTCCAGAATATGTTTTAATCTGGAATAAAAATATTATCCTTTGTGCTGAATTTGCCCAAGTCAATTTCCTGAAGTGCATGTCAGATAATGTAATCCTTTTTTTGTGTGTGTGTCTGTGTCTGTGTTTGTGTGTGTACAACATGCATGTAACAACAATTCCAGGAAAATACTCCAAAGAGCTAATTACTGTTTTCCACTACAGCTCCAAGCCACCTTCTATTTTTTTATTTCCAATTTACCTTGAACTTGAATCTCAAATAGAAAGTCCGTCTTAGAAATTGGAAAATCTCAAGCAAACACACCGGAACAATATATATTATAAAATGTGTTAGTTTAAGTAATCTTTCCAATCCGTGCACAGAGGAGAATTCTCAGGGAAAAGATGGAAGTATGTGTTGCAGCTTTATACCACAGATCAGCTATTTAGTTAAATTTCCAGGAAAGTAACCCACAAGCTCAAAGTGACAGCGGGTCCTGGAGTATACACAATTTGGAAATGATATTACAGGCTTGAGCAAAGGGAATTACATGAGCAACTGAGCCAAGCAGGCAATTTCCAGTGCCAACAATATGGGAGATAAAAAATAGAGATGGTTTTGGAGTCAGTATCTGACGAGTGTACTAAGGCAGGACATGCGTCTTTGTGTTTGTCCCACAACAGATTTGATTGATATGCAGGTAGGGAATAAGGGAATAAATAACAAAACCTAAAATAATGAAAAAGCTGCAGATTATTTTTGTCTGTTTGAAGTGCTATCATTAAAATCTCCTGAACATGCTGGAAAATTAGCACATGTTCAAAGTCACACCGTGCATTCTTATAAATCATCAGAAAGTTTCCCTGGCTTCCTTGCCCATAAAACACACCTCATACTTCATTTCTTTTCTGATTCTCCAAAAGTGAGGTTTCAAATTTGGAAGAAAAATACAGTAAGAGAACAAACTAGCTAAAAAAAGGAAAAAGTTGAAATAGGATACCAGGAGAAGGGTCAGTTGAGAAAAAAAAAAAAAAAAAAGGGAAGGCAATGAGCAGGTTGGCACTGTTTGTATGCTTTGTAAACTGACCATTCATCTCCTTTCCCCTTAATTGTCTAAGTCACCCTGAAAAACATCAGCAAAATAGAAATCTCACCTGCAAAAGTACATCATGATATTTCATGACTGGGCAATAAGAGAACCGATGAAACCAAACATAAATTTATGCAGAATAATTCAAGTGCTGGGAAAAAATACACAAACTATAGATGCAGTGATGGGTTCTGAACTAGGTATTACCATTCAGGAAAGAGTTCATAGAATTGTATTAGGAAATTTTATGACAATGCCATCTCATTGTTCTGTTAAAAACACAATAACCCACAACACCAGAAAGGAAAAGAGAACTAGGAAATTTCATTATGCCAGGGAATAAATCTGTAGTGTTCCCAGAACACGTGCAGTTCTGGTCTCACTCTTTTTAAGAGGATGTGGAACAAAGAGGTACAAAGAGTGACACAAATGATCAAAGGCATTTAAGGACTTCTGAACAATCTTCAGCCTGAAAAATATCTTAAGGACAGATATGGAAAAAGCCAAAAAATTCTGAAGCAGAATAAAGTATGATAAATTGTTCACTTGCCTCTCCCAGTATTAGGAAATACCAAATGAAACTAGTAGGTGACAGGTGCAGGATAAGCACAGTTCACCACACCATCCCTATCATGTTCTGGAACTCTGATGCAAAACTGTGTCGGGGCTCAAACTTTGCACAGGTCCAAAAGGCAATTAAAAAACTCAGAGAAGAAAAATCCATCTATTAAATTAAAAGTAATCCTGGACAGCCTACCAGAGAAGGCTGAGGAAACAGGCACATCCAGTGAGCACCAACGTTTTATCTCATCCACAGAGTCAAACACCAACCCAGCTCTAGTGAAACCTCACCTCTCTCCCTAAGAAAGGACTTAGGGAAAAAGACACATGAGAGAGAAAAATTAATCACCAGAAAGAACAAACTGAAATTAAATAGAGGGCTTTAGGGGTCAGAAGTATAAAACCTGGTGACTAAAGGGCAGCCAAAACAGAGCACCTGGGCTGCCAGCCCCAGCCAGGGACAACACCGGGATCGTGAGCGGCGTCATCCGAGCTGCTGCCGGCCTTGCTGGGTACCCACGGACAGTCAGAAAAAGAGAACATATTTTAGGGGATGACTCATGCAGCCAATGTGCCTCTATTAGCACAACACTTGAGCATGTGCTTGATAGAACCATAAGGCCCATGGAAGTTAATGATGGTAATGCAAAATAAATTTTCCATCAGACAGGCACAGGAGTTTTACGTAAAGCGCCAAGATAAAATCTCCACTCGCTGAAGGGCAAGTTCATCTGGGAAGATGAAACAGAGACAGACCAGAGTGGCACAGACCCAGGAGGGTATGGCAGAAAAGAAAACTGAAAGGTAGGAATCAACGCTGCACATAAAGACGTGGAGCAAAAGCAGGAGGAGGATTTGTATCTCGTGCTCGAGGGGAAGCTGAGATCAAGGGAAGGTGTACCAAACCTAGTGTTTATTCCAAGGCATAAACAAAGCCGTAATCTAATGACAGCAGGAGACGTGGATTAGACAAAGAACAAAATAAGTGGGAAAGAGAGCCCTGTGCATGAAGGAATAAACAGGGAAATCTGGCAGCAGCAAGGAAGAATGTCAGTGGAGGAAAAGTCGGTGCCAGAGTCTGTCAGTTACTTTCTCAAGAAACCAGTAAAATACTAAGGAAGAAGAAGAAGAAGATTGGGTTGGCTGTGGAGCTGAAAAATTATGGAAGGTACTGGAAGCAGCTATCTGGAAAAATCAAAACTGTTGGAGACTAATGTCTTCACAAAAAAATGGACAACCAGCAAAACCTTCTGAAATTCCTTCTCAATGGGAACGTTTTCAACCATTCTCCCATTTACTGCAGATTTTGCGAACACTTAAGATATTCAAGAGTTGATAAACTGCTCATTTAAAACAAACAAACAAAAAATTTATTAAAAATTTAAGTTAAACCTTCATTTTAAATTGCCAAGAAACGAAACAAAAACCTTTTAGCTTGCTAACTTTCTGTATCTCAGAGATGCTCTTGCAAAAATATAACTCAAACCACCAAGATCACCTTTTCCCAAGCGCACGCTACCATGAAATTGGAAGCATGCCTGAAAAGTCAGAAAATTAAGCCTTTTTTTTTTTTTGGAATAAAAATGATGAAGAGAACATCACAGAAATGCCTTGGGAAATCTCCCCACCATTCTGAGAGGATTTCAGCTTACAGACATCTTCAGAACAGTGTACAGCTGTGACCAGCAGGGAGGCAGATGGAGAACTGGAGACAAAAACTGTGCAGCAAGCAATGTGCACAGCCCCATCCTTGCTCACCAGCAATATCCCAAAGCACTTCTCTTCCCACACCAGCAGATAAATAAAATCAGGATTATTTAGAAGGGGTAACCATATGGTTTGAATAATTTGTAAATGCTATTTTCAGCACATTACTATAATACATGGTAGAGACCTACAAAATAGGGTCAAAACTTGCTGTTTTATAACCAACCTGTTCCATTTGGGTGCAGAGATAGAGTTGATGGCTCTATATCAATTTATGACTTCCACATGCTGCTCCTACCTTCAGAGTCACAGAACAAAACAATTGTTCCACGTGGGGCATATTACTGGGTTCCTGAGCTCAAATAAATATTTATCAGCCTTGCTGATAATTATTTGCTAGTAAATATTTGTTTAAATTGTGAAGTCCTGACTTTCCTTTTTAAATTCCATTTCAGCCTACATGCATCTGTCTGCTTTGTGCCTTCCTAGTGCGGAATGCTGCAATATGTAGCAAAAAAAAAAAAAAAAGACAGGAAAAAAATGCAAAAATATCAACTACAAGAAAGAAAATCAACATAAAAACTTGAAATCCATTACCCTTAAACCGTGCCCTTTCCCTCTCCAACTCCTTCATTCCCTCTCACCTTTTTTTTGTTAATAAACTCCCCAAATCCAGAAGCCACTTTTATTCTAAATTAAGGTATCTGCAATGCTGCAGGAACAGCACTGATGAGGGTTTTTGTCTAGATACAGTGCACGCTTTCCAATTTTCACTGTCTTTTTTTTTTTTTTTTAGCATATACAAAACATTGCAGAAGCACATGTAAATCATCACTCTCTTGCCCAGTGGAACAGAATTTCAGTTACCAATGCCAACAGTTGCCTACAGAAGGCATCTACATCTGGTCTGCTACATCCAAGGCAGCAACCACAGGCACACACGGTTTGCTTTGTTTAGAATCCATCTCTGTGGCGCAGCTGAGCCTCAGATATAAAAAAAAAACCCCAAACCTATGAGCCCTCCGGGGTTAAACAGACAAATGTTTTCAGTCACAACAACTTTTCTGGGGAGGCAGCAAAGCCGTAACAATGTATGGAAGAGGTTTTATGTAAATCATTAAAGGCCTCCTGACTTCAATTGTTGCTAACACCAAGAAGTTGCTTAATGTACACTTGAGAGTGTGAAGGCAGAACAGATGAATAGTCTCACAAATCCTATTTGCTCAGTTGGAAAAATGCAAAAATATTTGTCGAAACGAAGGGGAAAAAAAAATTCTGATTCCTGCTCACTGCCATTCAAATTCAAAAGTCAAATTAATATTCATGATTTCTGAGTGCGTGATGGTTTTTAACTGGGAGGCAGAAGGGGCAGATACAATCAGTAAACAAATTTACTTTCAAATCCACACAGAATTCAATACCTACCTAGCCACTCGTTGAATTTTTTTACTTCACTAGGAAGTCCCAGCTCAGTAAAATCACCAGCATGTATTAACACATCTCCATATGGCATTTGGATGGGATCAGTTCTTGAGTGAGTATCAGAAATACAGACAAATCGTGTATATCCTGGAGGCTTGGGAGCGTCATGGGGCACCGGATCAACCCTGCAGGAAATGCATCATAACAAGGTTATAAAGTATTTACGTACTTCTTAGTGTCTGCTTTGCAATTCTAATACCACTTTTTACCTTTACAAAAGCTTACACAGACTTCTAAATCTGCCTGATGGAAGGATTTATTAAAACAAACCTAACACTAATGGGAGGTGTAAAAATTCTTGATGTTCACATCACAACATTTTCAGTATTTGTTCGGCGGATAGATTAATTTCAAGAGATTAAGGAAAAGAGATTGGACTATGGCAGTAACTCTGACACAAATACTTACAAATAAATCAAAGGCATTGCCAGTTTCAAAGGGAGAGTACTATCCATTGTTTAAATACGATTACACTGTACACAGGGAAAAGATTTATTTTAGATACATAAATACATTTAAATGCTTTTTTTTTTTTCTAATTAGAACTTCTTTTCTGCAAGTTACTCAATTCCAGCAAATTTAATTAACACATTTTGGAGATATGTTTCAGTGTGTTAATGCAAAGACACGTAAAAACTCTCCTAACAGCTGTAAATGTACGTTAAAGCCTGACTATTGTCGGGACAAAGTGACGACTTTCTGGGCTTAATTACACTAAATGAAATCAGATGCCGTGAGGGGTGAGGCTGCACTGTTCAGAACCCAATCTCTACACTCAAAACTGAGGAAACAAAAAGATCTGACCCAGTTTGATGAGACTCACTTATAATTTAAAAGGGGAAATCAGAGAACACCTCTCTGCTATAGGAGGAATACTTATTTTCAAATCAATCTTTTTAACCTCAATCCATATTTTGTTTGAATACACAGAAGCAAATCTATCTATATGCAGCTATACTGTATCTGCTACTCCAGTTAGGGAATTCTGCTGGAATAAAATCAAAAAGCCAGAGATGCAAGAGTTATATTTGTGTCACTAGAAAGCAGAGAGATATACAGAATTGTTATGAAGTATTTTACTTTTACAACATTTCTTTTGAAAGGACAAATAAAATTAGTTTTGTTCACTGTTGCAGTATACAGCACATATTTCTGTCCCTTGCTGGTTGTGCTTCAATTCAGGAGCTTACTTTTACATAAACACACTCAGGGAAAAAAATTACACAGATCTTTGCTATTAATAATACTACTTCTGTTTACTAGGTACATTTTCAAAAAGCCTTTTCTTGCTTAAGAGACATAAGATAATAATCTTTAATCACTCCATCTTCTCTCTGTGTCAAAAAATTCTATGAAATTTATAGGCAGATAAACTGAGCTGGTTTTGACGACTTCACAGGATTAGTGAGAGGGTGAGCAACAAATCTAAAACATTAAAATCTTGTTAAATACAGAAAAAGGTCTTAGCATTTTCTACAGAGTAACTACAAAACCAGAGTATGAATCAATTATTTTGCACCCATCTTTCCCATACAGGAAGAAGAAATACTGGGGTTTTTTACAGCAAAACTGGAGGAGCAGCCTTTTAGTACAAACACCTTATAGTTGTCTTTCTGAAGTTCCAGGTTTGGGGCAGAAAGTAGCTAAATAGGAGCTGAGGAGTAAACCCAGCTGTGATCAAATCCTACCTGATGAACTACACGCCAGGGGCATATTGTGAGCAAGGATTTAGTGGGAACTCCAAAACTTGGGTGGCAAAGAGTGCAGTGCTTGGACTCAGAGCAGCTGGAAACACCTCGTGTGGAGCACGTGGAGAAGGGCAGAAGGAGGAAAAGAGCTGAGATGTTAAGGATGCCTCTGTTTTGGAGGAGGAGAGAGCTGCACAGGGCGAGCTCCAGGGGAGGCAGCAGGGCTGCAAAGGAATGTGGGCGGTGAATGGTGAGGGTCGGACTGGGCAGTGAGGATTTGCCCTCAGGTGGGAGCTGTGTGAAGGATGATGCAGTCAGTTCACAAAATGAACCAGGATGGTGAGATAGAAACCATGAGGGGCTGACCTTGGCTATCACTGTAGCTGTTCAAGCTAAAAGGATTAAACATCAGTCCAGTAAACTGAATTACTGCTCTCCCTGCCCAGCACTTCCCAAAGTGAGTTACAGATGGCATAACTAAGCCAGCTTTAAATCATGGATACTACCTTGGCAAATACAAGGATATGGACTGGTCTAAAATACCACTTTTTGACTTTTCATGGCAGGGTAGCCTTTGAAGCGAGTACTGCTTCTCCTTCAGAAATCTTTTAAAGCTCAGCACAGCAGTAAGCCGGGTGTTGGGGAGTGGTGTGCATTTCACATGGGAAGCTGGATGGGAAGAACAGCAGACTTACCATGGCAACCCCGTGCAGCACACAATGCACATGCTTTGGACGGGGACGGGGAAGGTGTGGACAGCATTCTCCTGGTTGCTGAGGTATGCGTAACTTTCGAATTCCGTGCAATAGGCCAGAGAATTTTCGTGGGAAAAGGGCATCGATGCAAAAAAACAACCCCAAATAAATGAGATGCAGATTTCTCATGTTGAAGTGATATGCACACACTGAGACCATATATAGGTAAAAGCATATGTCAAGTTTCGCAAACACATCTAAGTTGTATTACTGGAAATAATTTCTGAAGGCTCAATCCCCATATTCTTGTGTAACGCATTCCCACAGCAGCTGTCACACCAACACCCAATGCACAGCTTGCAGCACGAGCAGAGGAATACAGATCTGCTGATTATTTTTGTGCAAATGCTTTTGTTTTTCTTTAGATCAGTAGGAAAACTTGCAGGGAAACTGAAAAGCGAAGTCGGAGCATCTCGGAGCAAAAACACCTCTAGAGGTTCATTTATACACTAGATTTCAGTACTTCGTGAAGGAGCGAGACAGGCACTTTCCAGAAATGACTGATGGACTTGAAAACACTGGCAGAATTTACCACCCTTCTTGTCAGAGGCAGCCCAGGCATCCCACAAGCACAGGGATGCCAGACTACGACAGGTCTAGAAGGGCTGTCAGCATGTTCTGGGAGCTCAATCACGAAACAAGAAACCCAAACCTGCGCAGAGGACCAAGGAAGAGCTGCAAGACTGAATCCAGAAGAAAAGGAGAACCCAATCCTCCCCTCCCCGCCGTGGTTAAAGTAGTTTGCTGTGAGTTCAGATGTTAACAGGTCTAGGAGAAAAGTTTATGATTGCCTGCAACATCACTAATGGAGGTATTTTGAACCATACACAAAGGCTTCACCTCCCTCAAGTTAAGGACAAAACTTGCAGGCGCAGAAGCAGGGCTAAGATTTCACCCACAACAATCATGTGAATAAAAGGTGCTTTTGTCACCCTTTTTATGTCTACTTTTCCCTTCTTTGTTACTATTCTATTCACTGGTAGGAAGAAAAAGCAATCCTGCTGGTATTCAGAAACATTATTTACTATTTCTGTACAAAGAGAAAGCGTAGGTCAGACTGTGGTACATGTTTCAATTGATTTGGCCTGTTTTTCTACTTGCACAAGCTTCTTCAATAGTATTAAGCATTCATGAGAGACCGCTAAACTCTTCTGAGGAACTATTTTCTAAGGATAGCTTATTTTCAACTACTTGCTTAGGTGCTGAGTTTCTATCACGAAGTTGACTGCCTAAGCCTCCAGTAACGTGATTTCTTACTGGTTAGAAGTTTAAACAGCTTATTGTTGAGAACCAAGTGAATGCTAATAAATAACTTATTTTCAGCCCGGTAAAAAACATTCAGCTTCTAAGATCAGGAAACAAATTCCTGAGTGCCCAGGGGCTGTCTGGATATTCACAAAGAATAGCGAAGCCTCAACAAATCAGGCAACCTGCATTTGGCATTTTCATTTGTAGAAGTATTTCTGAACCCACATTTGTTTGTTTGTACTTTTTCAACCATTTGCCAGCTCTATAAACAAAAGATGTTTCCCAGTGCTAACACTCAACTCATTTTACTGTTTGCATTTCAGTAGGATCTGAAAAACCCCAACACAGACCATAATACGCTGCCCCCAAAAACTCAGTGTTTGCTCACCATCTTGATATACACGTTAGTCATCGGATTTTTTTTTTTATATAATCTAATTTATGCCAAAGAAGCATTCACTAAATAGACACACAACATTCAACCCATCACAAGTGCTGAGTTTTTTAACTGCAGACATCATGACCTCCGTTTTTAAGTTATCAAATCATATTAAATACCAAAAATGTCAACTAGGTGGCTATTTGTTCAGTCTTTCTAAAGGAAAAGGTTTCCCTTTAAAAAAGGAAAACCAGCCATCTGATCTAAAGATAAAGCTGCTCCTCTCTTTAATAAACACAATAAAATGGTGCAGACATTTTTATTCCCTATAAAAATATTTTACAGTAGAATTTTATACTTAATTTATTTGTAATAGCTTTACTGCTTTCTTCTTCCTTCTGGCTTTAAACTTTATGGCAGGTTTCATTTCGTAATTATAATTCTCCACTTTACGTTACAAGTAAATCATCTAGAGCAGTTAATTTTACCGATGTTGTCATTATATAAGAAGTCAGAAACAAACACATTATTTTAATTACTCTTTAAGCACTTGGCATTTTCAGCACACTGGTAGGAAAGTAAGTTGTCGGATGGGTGCCCACAGAATTTTATGCATTGATATGATTTTTCCCTTGTACGCAGCTGTAATATAACCAACCCAACAGAATGTGTGCTGTACAGATCCAGGCTTGGTATTTTCAGCAGCTACGTGCATCAATATGCAAGTGCACAAAGCAAACAAACATTATTAAGATTGCAGAAAGTATCATCCTTGTAGCATCTCTTGTTTTATTGCCACTGCTTGTTTTTTATTTCTCTTCTCAATACGTAAGCACCGGGTATTACACTTGCACCAGCGAAGAAATCTCTCTCCCGTCTTTTAACAAAGTACTTCTCAAATGGACTGATTTTGTGTCATTATAGTAATTATTATTAGAAAGGCAGCAAAACAGTGTTCTCTGAATCCTTTTTGACTGGTCCATCAAATACCGCATCGACAAGGCAATAACCGTTCCGAAGGCTGTGCTAGAGCAATAACGAAACTATAATACTTACATTTGCACATGTGGGGGCTGGAAGCGTCCCTGGTTAATGTTGTAGAACGTGAAAGCCTGTGTGGGGTTGGAGCTGTACTCATCCACCTCGATGATGAGCCGGCTGTGCTGGTGCCTCCTGGCTGCCATGATGTGGGACTGGGCGAAGGCCATGTCTGCGCGCAGGGCCGGCGCCCTCAGGCCACCATCTCTGCTATCTTCCTGCCGCGGGGGCGAGCACCATGACAGCCCCTCGCCCAGCCAGCACACTCCCCTTCCAAACACCTAGGGCAGACGGGAGAGATGCAGCGTAACTGTGGGACACCTGGTCTGCTTGGAATTTGCTTTATTTAATGCGAGGAAAGACTGCTCAAAGAACTCATCGCAAACCCTTCCAGCTCAGCGAGCTGATGGATCAGGGGTGGGAAGCACGGAGTGAAAGTAAACTTGCTACAGAACGTAGGGGCAACTTGCTCAAGTGTTCCAGGCTTTTAATCCCAACCCAAAAGACAAGACGGTCATTCAGAAAGCCACATCAAATCATTATGTTTTTCCAACACAATCGTTTACTTTTTTTTCATAGAACTGATGAACTTTTATTCCCCATCCTCCCTCAAAAAACCCCCACCAAACCCGAAACTGAATACATGACTATGCACAATTCAAAAGCAAGTTAATCGAACAAGAACTAGTTGAACTAAATTTCCCCAAACTCTGTGACATTTATTCCAGAGAACCATTGCAAGTTCCTGTTCTTTACATCACCAAAAGAGCGAATGGCTTTCTGTGCACTTGATCCTGCTTTTATAGCACCACTGAAGGAACTCCTTGAGGAGGACACAACTCCTTGAGTGAAGGACACAAATATGAAGGGCTTCCCTCTTCAAAGACTTTTCAGTCAGCACAAGCCCAGCACTCTGGGTTCACAGGAAAACAGAGTGATTCCAAGGCTAACACACAGTTAAATGTTACTAAATATTAAAAAATGTAAAATCCATACAGGTTTTATGTTTGGGAATAATTTTTTCCCCGAAGGTTATGCAAGTCTAGAACAGCAGTACTGAAAATGGGTAGGGGAGGAACAAAGTGAAACCAACCGAATGCAAAGAGTATCCCCTAGAAACAGCAGAAAGTAATTTAAATGTGAATTTTACTCTTATTTCCCAGTTTTAATAAAAAATGGATTATAAGCTATAAAGGTAGGTATTTTTACAGTATAACTTTGCATCCTTTTAAAAAGTTGTCTGGCTTAAATATTGACTTTCATGCAAGCAGGGGCTCTTTTCTTCTAGGGAATACAAGCAATCGGATTCCAAGACGTATTTCATGAAAAGCCACGCCAGAATGCAGCAATTCACTTAATATGCAGAGTTTTGGAGAGCAGGACTAGAAGTATTTTCTGTGCCCATGCTGATGTGCCTTTCTGCCATTCTGAAGAGACCACTGCTGAGAGTGATGGATGAGGGAGGCCTTCACAGTCACTCACATTTTTAAAGCTATTTACAAGTACTTAGGTCCAATTCAGTTTAGTGGCAGTCAAGCACCTAAGCATCTTTAAAAATCTGGGCTGCAGCCCTCTGCTTAACTACCACAGATGTTAAGTGCTCCAAGAAGTGGCAGGGTATTTTTGTTTGGGGAAATCTTGTTCTCAGGAAGCCGAAATGAAAGATTCAGCTTGGTTTTTGTTACTGGCTGAATGGCTGTAAGATGATGACAACTTGCTGTCACTAACAAGCCGTAGCAGAGCAGCCTCCGAATAAAGGAGCAGATTCCTACATGCCCTCCCCTAGAACGGAGTGGTAAGGAAATGCTAGAATAACAACAAAGAAAATTTGGGATTTCAAACACTCTCAGATGCCGCGTTCAGGCTACAGAAGAAGCAGCAGCACAAAGGAATGTGCCAGAGCAGGCGGAGGGAAGAGAGGCACGATCCTTGTAAGAATAATCAAGTATAAATTGCTGCATTTAGGAAATAAGAAATTATGACAGCAGATGTGAAGAACCTTCCCTAAGGAGCTTCCTGTATTAAATGATGCATTTGTAAAGAAGTTTGAATAGTCAAGGTCAGAGATTTTACAGGGGGCAAACTGTTCTAAGTGAACCTACTTCTGCTTGAAAGAAACTATTAGAACTGGTGACCTCTAGAAATATTCTCCAGCAAGATAAATAATTTATGATTCCACAGCTCTACATAAGGATTTCAAACTACCTGAAAAACACAGCCCTTTTTTCTACAATTCAGGGATTATGCCCACTTTACACACAACTGAACTGGGGTTACGAAGGAGTTAAGGCACTGCCTTAGGGACCTGGAATCTCCCTTCAGCCTTAGGAAGTTCTCAGGAGCTCACAGCAGTTGAGGAAACAGCTTCTGTCAGCCTCCTCTTTGGGTTGTGTCCTTTACAACTTACGACAAGTCAGATGTCAAATCCGCTGCAGAAAGAGCAGATAAATGTGCATGTACCCCAATATCCACTCTTTGGCTCTCTTCCTCTTTCTGGACAAGTGGAATAGCACTTACCAACCCAATCTAACTCAAAAGACAAATGTGTTTGGGAACAGAAACACATCCAGTACACCACTCGACACACCCTTTAGTGCTGAAGAGATCTTTTAAGCAGGGAATCAACCCTTGCACACGGGAAAGTGTGAGAATCACACCATGAGGCCAGCCTGAGAGAATGGCAGCCATGGGCACTCAGCAAAAAGTTCACCCTATATGCAGGTGAAAAATGGGAAGACAACCTATTTCCCTTGATGTAAAAAGAACAAAAGGAAGGGGGAAAAAGACATGCAACAGCATATTGAGCCTTCTGCTCAGTGACAGTCACTCACTGCCAACCCTGGACACATAAAAACAAGAGAGGAAAGGAAGAGGAAAGGAAGAGGAAAGGAAGAGGAAAGGAAAGGAAAGGAAAGGAAAGGAAAGGAAAGGAAAGGAAAGGAAAGGAAAGGAAAGGAAAGGAAAGGAANAAAGGAAAGGAAAGGAAAGGAAAGGAAAGGAAAGGAAAGGAAAGGAAAGGAAAGGAAAGGAAAGGAAAGGAAAGGAAAGGAAAGGAAAGGAAAGGAAAGGAAAGGAAAGGAAAGGAAAGGAAAGGAAAAAGGAGACAGATCATGCAATAAAAATAAAAGGAATAGCAATCATAGGAATACCCTGTGCTGAACAGAAATCATCTATGTACCACACAGGATCAGTAGCGTAATTCAATAGCAAGCTGATTTCAAACTCATTTCAGAAACATACACAGATGTCTTTGAACCTTACCTTTCAGTCTATGGTTTTCTTCCTGCATAAGTGATTGGCTGACTACTGACATTCTTGGTGTTCGACAGAACAAGCTGTCTCCTTCCAGCTTGACTGATAACCAGACTGACACCCATTACTCCCCTCTTTCTGCTTCCATTTCCAATAGTCCCCCAAATCGTAACTTTTCCTTTCTTTTAGTATGCTGGAATGTATTGCTTTCCCAAACCACGGTATAAAATGCAGCAGGGAAATAATTATCTGCTTCTGTAGCATGCAAGTTTTAAAATTATATGCCCAGCATTACCAACACAGAGAGTTAAGACTCAAATCCCCACAGCAACAACATGCTAACCATCCTCTTCCCCCAGACTTATGGAGCTGCGGGATGTCTGCCAGGGAAAAACAGAGAAATGTAAAAAGGACTGCAAGAACATGAATACTAAAATAAATATCACAAACCTGGCTGTTGGAATCACAGACTGAGAAAAAGCTATTAAATCAGCTAAGCCATCTTCTTACCGAAGGCAGGAATGTTCTCTGTGCATTATTTTCCTGCTGTTTCCTCCAGCTTGTGTTCAAATGGGCCCCAAAGTCCACTGTGGACAATGGACACTGCCCCAGCCTTCAGAAGGCGTCACATCGGGCCATAAACTGTGCTGATTGAAACATCTCTCCTAAAGAATTACTGGGCTAGGGAGGTAGGACTACCCAGACATATTTAAGTACTTTATGAGATCCTCAAATAAATCTTTGTATGAAGATTTTTATTTTTTTTTTTTTACTTTATTCAGCCTGAAATTTCTGGTGTTGTATCTCACACCGTTCTTGTTTAGGCAGCATAAATATTTCCCCTTCTATATGAACTTCCCAGCCTTTTTATGCATCCTATTTATCTTTTTTTTTTTCACTTCAAGACAATGTTTTATTTTAATCTCACTTCTCCACTCACAGATTTTGCTTTATTCTAGGTTCACTCTCATGTCCACTGTCCCTCCCCGTATCTCACTCCACTGTCCCCACTGTTCTCTCCATCATCCACCCTTTGTCTGAAGTCTAAAAACACCACTGAAACTTCTTGAAAATAATTCCAGCAGCACACAATATGAACCCAGATTTGAAGCAACATGGCTCAAGCAGATTTCACTGAAATAAGAAACCACGATAAAATATTGATGATGATAATGATGATAATAAAAAAAAAAAAGTCACAAATTGGGAGAAAACTATAAAGGTGTTCTCTGCTGAGGAATGAACTTTGCTAAGTTGCAAACATCTGGAGGTCAAGAAGCACAATGTGACTGCAGCACATCCCAGCAAGAGCTGAACAGAGGTAGTTGCTGGATTTTCCATCACCAGACAAAGAAAGAAGAGAACGCTGAGGCTCCAGGCAGTACCAAGGCCAGGGGCAAAGAGGCAGCTACAGAAAACGTGTTCATTTGCTCAGACAGCCTGACAAGCTGGGGCTTGGGGGGGCAATGAAAGAACAAAATGCAGTATCAAAAAAAAGAAAAGAAAAAAAAAGAAAGGCATTTCCACACAGCTATAAAACATCACAGCTGTATTTTTTTCAGGGAAAGCCAGTAAGACAAGAGCAGCAAAGTGCCTTCAAGAGGAGTGTGAGAGTTTGTGACAGACCACACGGTGACACACTTGCTTCTCGTGCAAATCTTGGACACTGCTAACCAGAAACTCTTCCAAGAGCTTTAACAAGGGCCCAGGCCTTCCCTATACTACAGTGCCCTTCATAAACCCTCAGATCATCCCTTACATGAGGACGTAGACCCTTTATTTAAACCCCCAAAAAATCGCTACAGAGTACTCTGCATCAACAGTCCGAATTGCCACAGTAACATTTTTATAACCACCAGCTTCACCATCACAAATTCCTGCTTTTGCTTCAGCCTCCTGAAAAATGCTTGTTATAAACTGACCACCAGTAAGTGAACAGACTGAGACTAGAAAAGAAACCACTTACTCTGAGAAATAGGCTGCAAATACTAAGGGGTTTTGCTAAAATACCCATTTCAGACAGTTCAGATAGAGGCCAATCAATGGAATCGGTCTGCTATCTTCAGTTCTGCCACCAGAAAATGAATATTGAAACAATCCTAAAAAGGCATTATTCTGTGGGAAAGGACGAGCCAGGGAAATCACTCTGCAGATGTAAGCCTTTCCAGAGGGATACACTCTCCTCTTCCTCCTCTTCCTCTTCTGACACAGAATGCAGGAACTGGGAAACCAAAACCACTGAGCCTCCCCTTGGCAGCCTGGTGTGCTCACCTGACAAACGAGGACTTTAAAGGGAAGGCAGTGCAATCAAATGCCATGGACACACTTGTGGATTTTAGGTTTGATCACGCACACTTCTGCTGATGGAATCATTAGGCTTCCTAAATGAATACGATTTGTCGGAGATAGGAACATTTCCCATTGCATTTAAAAAATAAATAAAACTAAATATGCGCTTCTAAGCCTTTTAAAAAAACGTCTGAGGTGGTTTTCTGCGCCAGCAAACTTAAATTT
The DNA here is from genome assembly GCA_013398855.1 of Mohoua ochrocephala. Classification (NCBI taxonomy): domain Eukaryota; kingdom Metazoa; phylum Chordata; class Aves; order Passeriformes; family Acanthizidae; genus Mohoua; species Mohoua ochrocephala. The sequence continues at coordinate 27,188 of VZTA01021941.1, forward strand.
GATAACTGTTATCAGTCAAATAATACTCAGTTCTCTGACCGTATCTTTTCCCTGGAAGTCACAGCTTTTTCCACCCATATAAGCAAAACCAGGGGACATAATTCTGAATTACCTGTAGACCTCAAAACTCTACTCTTTTTATCCTCTTCTGTTTAGAATCTTGTATTTCACATATCAATGAGTACTTCAGTGCCTCATCATATATCTCACAAATTTGTTAACTGCAGATCTACAGGGCACTGAGCAATCTGGTTTCTAACATGCAAAAAAAGCAGTGATTTCAATAAAACCTCCTATTTCTCTGTAATTCCAACCACCTTAACCTGCATTAGGAAAAAAAACAAAAAGCAAAAAAAAATCCCCCAAGGTATTTCTCACCATTCTAAAATACACATCATTGCTCTCCTTTGCAGGTTATAATGACCTGTCACATACAGTATGAGAAAATTCTTGACTGAATTATTTTTTTTCTTCAAATTAATTACTTCTTTTGCTCTCGAACACAAATATTGCACATTTCTCTCATTATTTTCTTTATAAAGAGCACTAACGTATTTGTGAGCTTCAACTGTCATGAAAAGATTATAGGGACACAGCAAGTAGGAAATGAGATAAATTATTTGGGTTTTGGGACGATGTGGTAACATCCACTTCTGTGAAGTTTCATCCAAAAATATACTGTACACCAAAGTTCTGATCAGGCACCCAGGAAAAGATGCAGACATTGAGTTCAGAAAATAGAAAAATGGCACATTTACCTACAAATCTAATTCTGTAATTGCTTAAAGCAGTTACCACTTACAAACCTTCTTTGCCAGTCTTATTTTGAAGGATCGTATGATTTTAAATTACTTTTTCTCCTTTCCCTACTCGGTTCCCAAAACTATACAGTAACTGAATATTCCATTTATGAAGATTTAATTTTATTTTGGCTCATTAGCAGTATCATTTTCTGAATCAATTTCTCATCCATACAAATAAGCTGTTCATTTATTCAATTTGAAAAATCAACATGACCTAATAATATTGCTTTGTTTTCACCTTAAACTTCTGCTTTACCATATAGCCAATATATTTTAAACACTGGAGTGCTCTAAGATTTACAAATAGACTAAATATTTGTCAAGGCTAAATGCATTATTGCAATCCTACATACGATAGTGCCTGAATGTATAAAACGTCGTCATATTTCAATGAAATATTTAAATGGATACATTTTTCTTAAGTAAAACCAAATCTTTTCCCTGAAAAATATACTATTTTTGCTCAATACTACCTTCAGTTATCTAAAAATACCTGCAGAGGTAGCTAATCTATATAAGTAATTACCTCTGGGGATGGAAATTTTAAATAAATATCTAAGAGCCACAAAAATCATTCCTCACTCTAAAAAATTTGCCTTAGTCTCTGGCAGTAATACCTAATCTACTATGTTACTATAAACCATGTGTATATATTCATACAGGAAAAATTAGAAGTCCCCAAATGATAATACTCATTCTAAAGGAAAATAGCCAAAAATACACATTACGTGGGGAAAGTACAAAAAATAGACATTCCAACAGGAATAAATCAGGGTTGCAGGGACTCGATTCTACATTTCAGTCTGCAATTTGGGCACGTCATCTGGTGAAACCCCTGAATCTTTCCAAATATTATCGACTGAGAAGAAGACTGTGTAAGTACTGAAACATATTTAAGACACAGTTTGGTTGAATTTTTAATTGAAGAAAGTTCTTTTTCTTTACTCTTTTGTGACAACTGGCCACATCCTCATTTCCCAGTCTAGCACAAGCCCTGCTGGGGTGAAAGCCACTCGCCTGCGACCCTCACTTTATCCAAACTGATTTCGGTGGAAATTGTGTATAATAAATTCACAGGGTCTTCCCTTTTCGTGCAGCAGCACCTCTCAGCTGTGGATTCATTTCTACTGCCAACATTCTCATCTGATTTCAGAAAGAAAGCTGATGTTAACAACTCTTGAAAGGGCAAGAGCACAAAAGACAAGTGGCCTATCTATCCCCGTAGCTCAAGATGAGTGGAGTGCCAAAGTCCCAGCACGTAAGTCAAAGGTGGGATGCAGAACACAGCTCACGTGTCAATATATTTATAGTGATACTGCTTCTGAGATCTGTGTATCTTTTTCTACTGAGGCCTGGAGATAAATTATAAAATTAATCAAGCAAATCCTTAACAGCTACATTTTTTTGTCTTAGACACAAAACTTTGAACATTAAGTACACTGTCACATTACTTTTGCTGTTTCCACTTTTCCCTCATTTAGCTGCATCTATCCCATTGAAGCCCTTCATGGCCAGGGAGGGAATCACTGGGTTCGTTACCTTTATTTTTCCAGGTATTGCCTCCAGGACTGATGTAAGGAAAAAACAACAGTCACTCCTCCTACCCTGAAGTCATGCCCGCAAAGAGCCCCCCTGCGTGGTCCACATGAGATAAAGAAAGGCTGCCCCTGAACTGTGGCTCCGCAATCTGTGCACTGTCCATCAGCTGATTCGCTGGCTGCTTGAAAAACTCCCTTGAAAAATTGTATTTGCACTGCTGAAAAGATTTTCATGTGACACAAAAAAATGCTAAAATAAAACTACACAGTTTAGGGATGGAAAGTAAAGGGAGATCAAAATGTAAAAATATTTGGGAGGAAAATATCCAAGTTCTGAAATGAACTCGCTATACTTTTTTTTTTATTTTCTTTTCCCTTCTGTTTTATTTGATCAACATGGTGAAATCTGAACATTTTTTTGATGTTGACAAACCTGAGGTTTCCACTAACATGTGTTGAAATTGACTTTTTATTGTCATTCTTGTTGAAGGTACCAGGCAATTAACCTGTGCCAGTAGCTAAGATTTAATCTACCCCATCCCCACTACATTAGGCCAGGTGTCTTGAACTTTTACCACAATCTACTCATGTTAGGGACAAAGTGCTGAAAGACAAAACTCAGAACAGCAGCACAGTATAGAAAACCTCCAAGTAGAAATGTTTTGCTTTTCTACCAAAGAGCCAGAAGAAAGGCTGTCCCACAAAGCCAAAATAATCCTTTTATTACTATATATTATGGGTGTCCACGGACCAGGTGAAATCCAGCAGCAAATGGTGCTGGACACTGTACAGCCCTACAGCAAAACAGCCTCTGCCCCAGATTAGTGTCTCCAGAAACTCAACAAAGGATATGGGAGGAAAACAATGTAGCACAGGAATGATCGGTGCAATGGCAGCACACTGCGTTCCTTCCATTTTCTTTTACGGAGAAGGGAAAAATAATGCAAGATTAGCATCACAAAAGACAGAAGTGGAAAGAAGATGGGATGTGATAAGAGTCAGCGAGAGGAGGGAAGAGGTGATAAGGAATAAAGTGGCGTGCAGGGAACTGGAGTTACACAGCGCGTTAAGCGAAGTGATGCGATTCCGAGAGCAGGCAAAAAAAGGAGGCTCGTGCAAAACAGCCAATTAGGAAAGCATGGAAAAAAACAATCCAAAATATCAGTCACCATCAGCCTCCTTCGTTTGCTACTTGTGCAGCTGCTGTGCTGGCTTCAATCTTTGGTTCAATGACAAGACCCTCAGTGCCATAAGGGAAGCTGGGCTGGCTTCATGGCAGAGGAATTAAATTTAAAAGATGAAGAGCACACGCCACATAAAAAGTAAGCTTGCAAAGAAAAGTGACATACACTAAATACAACAATCTTGGTTTTGGCAGAAATGTACAAATTAGACGTATGTAACAAGTGAGATCTAATACTTGCAATTGAAATGCATATCTGCATTACACCTCTCGATCTGAGTGAAGACGAGTCCTTACTACACTAATATTAGCCTGACACAGAATACAGCATATTTAAATGATATTATGAACTCAATCTTTACTCCCACAGTAAATCACAGCATTTTAAATAGTGACTGAATGGAAGACGCTAAGCATTTTGTGTTTAGGTTACTGTAATGAATCCCAAATCAGTTATGACTGCAAGTTACCACACGTATACCACGACGGCTAATTGTTAATCCTAATACAATTTCCACCGCCTTGTCAAAGCACGGCAAAACTGTCACACTTGTTGACAGTTTCAACAACGAGGTCAAGCAGTGAGCAGTCCCCAGGAATGAACTGCTTTGCCTCCAGAGGTGGTTCCTGCAGAAGCAGGGGAACAGCCAGTGCTGTAACAGCTCTGCCACTTTTTTGCAATAGATCTTATCAGGGACTGTCACTCTGCAGCCTTGCCCGAGCATCGCATTCTCACGCTATTTTATCTGTAATAACGTTGACTGAAAAGATGATTTTCTAAGAGGAAGTTAAAGGATAACAATCCAACGACCTTAAAGAACCCTCTTACACTACCAACTTTGCTTATATTTTGAAACATAACCTAGAATATCTGGGATTTAAAATGAGGCATTTCTTTTAAGTTAGAAATAACAATTAGAGACCACTTTGCTTTCAGACCCTCTCATACAGATGAAATTGACCTATGGAAAATGATCACAGAACCCAAACTGGCGTACGATCCAGAACACCCAAATTAAAGTTTCCAGTGCTACGCTGAGTCTTATTTTGAAAGCTCATAGTGTACATTGCAATATTCTAATATTCCTTCATGTAACTGCACTGGGAAAAGGCTCTTCCTTCAGCTTACCTTGCACATCCCCTCTGAATTCCTCAAAACAAGATTCAGCAACAATCAAATGGACTGCACTGAATAATTTTTATTACGTTTATTAACCAACTGAGATGAAAACTGTTCTCATGGATGAAAAACATTAAAATTCTCAATTATGAATGCACTTTCTAATTACTATTTGATACTGTTTCCATATGTCTGAAAAAAGGAAACTGACTGGGTAATTGACTAAGCAGCTACCTGGTTTCAGGGGACTTGAGTCTCCTTCCTTGTAATTCAGTGGCAGAACTCTAGCTGACTTAAAAACCAATGATCTCTTTATACACTTCTACAGGTTCTACTAAATAGAAAAGTCCACTTCAGTGTAACTCTTCAGGTCAGGAGGACTGCACCTGAGGCAGCAGATCTGAACGTTTGGTTCCTAGAAGGACATTCATCTAGAGGTTTTTTCCTGATTTCACATAGTACATTCAATTAAATAAATATGATCACAAACGACACTACATTCTATGAGCCATTAACTGAAGAAGCAGAAACGTCAATGTCAGAATCATCCATGAATGCACGCCAAATCAGAACTCCAGTCTGCTTTACATTCCTGCTGACAGTTCCCATAATGAGCATGCAGCATTAAGTAAAAACCATGACCTGTTTAAACAAAGATCAGAGCACCAGCTTTATCTTTGCATTCTATAATGTTTGTTGTTTGGCACCACAAACTAACACCAAAGCAAGTCTCTTGTTAACAGCAGCCCAGAAGGTTTTCATACAGGGCATGAGGGGATGGCTCTTGTCCACCAAGAACATTTGTCTTTAAAATGGGCATTTTACCTCACTCGAACACACACAGGTATTCTCTGCAGTTACTCTGCTTTGAATTAGACCACAGGAGATCAGGAAAAGAAGAAAGGAGATAGAGGGGATAATGTACAAGCAAGAAATTTTAAAGATTGTTATGTCTCGGATAGCTTGAGACAATGAAACAAACCGCAAGAGCCAAGCTACAACTGTTTAAACGTACCATTGAAATTTCATGGGTAGTAACTAATATTAATCAGTCCACATATGTAGCATACACGGGATAACTATTACCTTGAACAGTTGCAAAGAAATCCACATACAAATAGAATTCAGTTCCCCCCCCTCCCATTTTTGTAGTACACTACCAGATAATTTACAGTGTCTGGCATCACAAAACTATTTATTACGAATAGGTGTAACACAGATGCCATTTTACAATGACTCCCTAACTGGTCCTCTCAAAAGATGCGCGATTTTTGGAAGTCACATTTCAGATATACGCTTTTAAAATGAAGCCTTGCATTTTAAATATCTACCTTAGAAAAACTGAGAGTTCACTTCATCACGAGCCAATCGCAAAGTTTAATAATCATGCCTGGCTATCAGTTTATCCAGAATATCCAAAGCTCCTTTACACCAGTCTAAACTAACCACAAAATTCATTTAACTGAAGTTGAAATGGCCATCAATACCACACATTATCCGCAGATCTCTTTATGATAATATTGTCAAGGTACAGACTCGGCAAGCAGGAATCTTCAACTATTGATCTTTCGCCAAAGAGAACAGAACGTTTAAAATCTGCCCAGTTTCGTCATGTTTCCCATCCGTACCCTCTGTGTTACCCACGGACAAGTACACCCATTTATAAACGTATTCCGCACTACCCATCTGAAAGTAAGAGATTTGAAACGCTGGTCCTAAGAAAGCAATGAAAATAACTGAAATCTCTACCTAAACGTCCCCAATCTTTTTTTTTTTTTTTTTTTTGGTCTGCTCTACTGCTTCGAGCGTGCTGGATACCAAATAACAGCGCGATAAATTACATGCAAATCGGCATGAATCCTACCAAACTTATCGAGCGGTTTCCTCCCGGAACAAAACTTTGGAGGTCACTCAATCCTCTCCTACGACAAAGGGAAGTTCTTCCTCTTCCATCACCCCTTCCCCCGGCTATGCGAGGGGAAACTATCGGGGAAGGCGCGCACGGCTTTTCCACGGGGGCTTCCTTCGCGGTGTCGGCTGGTGACACTGAGCACGGCGGGGGGGATGCGAGGGACAAGCGGCCGGGGCGCCCGGGGGTCCCAGCCCGGCCTCCGCGGCAACTCTGGGAACAAAGTAACTTCCCGG